>SNQJ01S0054470.1:28313-69805 GCA_010110895.2 Picea sitchensis | reverse complement strand
GGTTGGGAAGTTGTGCAAAGTTGGCAGCAAGGTTTTGTGGGCCATTTGAGATCCTGGAAAGGATTGGGTCAGTTGCATACATGCTTGCATTACCTGCATCTATGACTTTACATAATGTGTTTCATGTTTCACTGCTTAAGAAATATGTACCTGATGCTAATCATGTTATCGATTGGAATGTGATTCAAGTGGAACCAGAAGGTGTCCTGAGGATGCGACATGGGATCATGCAGATGTTATGCGAGCAGAGTACCCGCATCGTTTTGAAATTTTTTGAAAACCTTGCAGATGTTGTGTAAAGTTGCACTGAGGACAGTGCAAAAATAAGGGGAGGGGGATTGTAGTGTCCCCAAGGTCGAGCCCCATTGTAAACCATGTTCAGAAATGAATTGTAATTATGTTTTATAGGCTGGTGAGCCAAGTTTTTATAAGTTGGAGGCTTATGTGTTTGTTAGGCCAGGGAGCCTGAGTGTTGAAGGTCAAGAGCCTACTGTTGTATATGTAATCACACAGAACAATTAATAAAATATAAACACTGCCATGTGTAGACTGACCACGATGAATGAGTGAAGGGAGAATAAGAATCCATAGAGTGGGCAAGGAATTAGGGGTTGGAAGGTGGAAAAAGGGGCTAAGTGTTGAGCCTAGGGGCTAAGCCTAGGGGGCTTAAGCCTGGGAATAATATTTTAATATTATCCCAAAAGACATGTGCATTTTATGTTTTATCCTAAGTTTCTGGCAAGGGGAGAACATACAAGGGAGATGCGTGCAGGTGGAACGCATGCAGTTTCATGGGTGACAAGTGTCAACCTTGACGCATGCGAATAAAACGGCTAGGGTGAGCCATGAGAAGGGTTCCTCCCCTGTTCTACCCAATTGTCTGAATGCGTACGGAGCCCTAGATAGTACTACCAACCCAACTCCTGCAGAGAACCTTTGTGCATCCTTGTGATTCGAAAAGTCTGTGTCTGGCTCTAAGAAAACCGGTCTGTATATTCCCTGAATAAGAAGCCTGCCTGGATTTGGGAAAGAGTCTGTGTTTGTTCTGGAAAGTTGGTACGCCCCTTCCCTGTTCTAAACCGGGGAATCTGAATCAACCCCTACGTGGACGACTCATCATGCATCCCTGAGAATCGAGAGGGCGAGTCTATCCCATGTTGCCAAATTGAGAAAACGGAAGTGTCTCGTCCCTGCTAAGCCTGGTTATACTGTTGCACTTGTCTGGAGCTGCCCTGGGGTGTTCGTGTCTGGATTCCCGTGGATTGTGGTGGACGTGTAGTGTTTGATCTTGTGTGGCTTGTTGGCCAGTTTGTACAACACTCTCTCCAAGTGAGAGAGGTGGTTAAAGTTGGAAGAACAGGTTGTTGGACCTGTGAGAAACTCCCTCCAGGTGAGAGAGTGCGCAGAGAAAGGAGAGAACTCCTGGAAGGAACCTTGTAGATGCCATAGAGCCCAGAGACTTCCGGTCTGGCATGTTCCTGTAACCCAAGGCAAGGGAGATTAGAAGCCGAAGGAATGTCCAGGTGACAAAGAAGGTGTATACTCATGGGGTGGAATAGGCATGTGGGGAATGAGGGTCTGTGGGCAGTGAGCGTGGGAGGTTCGTTGGAGAGAATCCCTTCCTTGTGGTTGTGTGTTGTTTTCCCTGTAACCTCAGCCTAGCCTAGATTTCCTTGCCTTGGGGTGGAGCTTAGTCCCAGCTCGGGGGTGACCCATTGTTGAGCTAATGAGCAGTGCGGTCTAAGGTTGGGAGGTTCGTGGAAGGCCTGCACTTGGTTGGTGGATTCTACCATTGTTAAAAGATAAGTATCTGATTATGCCTTAATCATATTTGCATGACTATGCTTCTTATGTTATCCTGATTCTGATGTATATATGAATTAGTATGAAATTCTATTGATTGTTAATTATGGCAGTAACTCATATGAATACTCTGTGTAGAATGTGTTTATTAGTTTAAATGCATGGGATTTATAATACCTGTATGAGTTATGTGCAAAGTGGTGTTATAGTATTCTCTTAATAGCAATTAAACCTTGGTAGTTGAGTAGGTGCGCTACACCTAGTTTGTATTATCTATGGGAATATTGTATCATTCTTTTTACGTCTTACTTAATAAGGTACCAAAAATACCTATAAAAGGATATAGAGAAATTGTCAAGGCCTAAGGCCTTATCTGGTTCTAACCTCCATATTGTTGCCTAGATCTTTTCCTTTTTGATAAGTTGAGTCAACTCTTGATTACCTTCATTGGAAACTTTTTTTGGAATATGATCCAACATCAAATCGACCTTCCTTCTGTCTCCTAAGTATAGAGAGTAGCAAAATGTCACCTAGATGCCTCCTTAATGGCCTCAAAGTATGAGATTTTAGTACCATCCTCCAAAAGGATTTATTTCACATTATTCTAACTCAATCGTGTATTTTTCTACTTATGGAATAAATTTGTGTTCTTATCTATTTACTTTATGTAACAACCCCATTCGTTATGACAACACGCGTCGCCTAACAAGTGCAAAAATTTTAACTTGTTTTTTTGCAGGAAGGTAACAACGACACAATTAAGCAAAATCACTTGAGGTGCAAATATCTTTAAAGTCCAGGCGTGCTATTTAATCATTCATTCAATAATTAGAATCCACGGTGATTGAAGCAATATACCTTCCGAGCCCTATATTTAAATCACACAATCATCATATCCAAGTAAACAATAACTACAATCATACAACTTGGCAATAAAAATAAGAAATGACTAATAACACTACACTAGTAAGGCATCCATCCATCTCCTGTAGTCATTATTTTACCCTCCAATAGAACCTTTTTCTTCACGCCAATAATTTCCTACATCAGGTTAATTCCTAGTTTAAGGCTACATAACAATTAACATTATTAAATCAAATAACATTAACAAGAAGATAATCCTTCCTTCAGTCATTCATGTGGTCGTTATCTAGCATGTTTCTCATCAATCCATCCATCATTAATTATGTAACCCAATCCTCCAATAAAGGTTAACTGGGCTATTAGCAAATTCTAATAATACAAATAGCTTACATCGCAATTAATTTGTTCAATAGAGACATAGAATTCATCAACAATGAATTAAACATAGTTTAGAAATGAATTAGCAAATTCTAATAATAACAAGTAGCAAATTATAATAATAACAGGTAGCTTGCATCACCATTGTGGGTTACATCATCATTGTAGCTTACATCGCCATTTAAATTAGAAAATTATAATCAACAATGAATTAGCAATTTATGTTATTAACAAGCAACTTACATTGCCAATTAAATTAGCAAATTCTATTCAACAATGAATTAGCAATTTCTATTAATAACAAGCAGCTTACATTGCCAATTAAATTAGCAAATTCTATTCAACAATGAACTAGCAAATTCTAATCAACAATGAATTAAATTTGAAATTCTGGCGGTTGTAATGTATCGTGGCAGTTAGATAGAAGAGTTTACAATGTTAAATGCCATTCATTCTGAAGACGCATATTAGACACTAATTAAGGCCAACCAACTAACAAATTGAAATTCCTTTACCACAAGGGAACCGTCACTTGGAAACTACTCAGAATCGCACCTTAGATAAAATTAAAATTTCCAACTGTCCGAAATTAAAACATCACCCAGCAGACTTTTCATGCAATTCGATTATAGACAAAATTTAAAATCCAAACGCTCTGAGTTACGGGTTAGATGGTAAATAAAATGCAAGTTGTCAGAGAAAGAAAAAATGAAATTCATTAAGAGGGAACTGTGCGACCATTACCCAAAAATTCAGAGTAAAATATCAGCTCCAGAATTAACATGAATCTTCCTTCACCCATTGTACAGGATGGTCTGGTTGGGTGGTAAATACTTTGATTCAGGTCGCTCATGGGCATCATCTATGTTGCACGATCACACCTCCTGGTAATAAAAGCAAGCATCAAAAGGGGAAAAATTAAAAGCAAGGGCGAACTGGAAGGCATCTAATGCCAAGAAGGCGTAGAGGTTAATTGATAGCCTCATTGGGGGAGATCACAAATTCCGGGCAAAAGATCATGAAATTCTATCTTAAATTGGCAGATTTATTCTAGACAATCTTGCCGAGAAACCATAACTAAATCAGTATCAGGTCTAAGAAATTCATAATGTGCAGTGAACACAAATTTAATTTCAACTCTCAGTATTGACTAACTTTGTGGGAGAGAATCAAGTCTAAACTTGAGTGTAATGTGCGGCAAGAGAGAGTGTCAATCAAGCACAGTCATCCATTTTCATTTTTCACTCCAGACAAAAACATAGGATGAGAAAATTTATAACAATAGAGGTATCAATATCCAGGGAAAGCAATAATTTCCATAAGAGCCATTCCACCATTCCATTTGCATTGGTTACATAGAAATTTCTTAGACAATCCTTCACATATTTAACACTGAAATTAAATTTAAAAATTTTCAATTTTTTTAGTAGATTTTCACTCCTACAAAATTTTGAAATAGATCAAGAACATAATTATTATCGCATCAGCCAAGGAACTTTCCATACATGTTTAATATACAACTAAACTACTATTACACCATATAAAACTACAATTTAAATTCCCAATAATGAAATTACTCACGGATTAAACTGATTTAATGAAGGTACACTATAATGAAAATACTCAATCACAATAGTGGAGTATGTCAATAATAACGTAGAGGAAATATATTTTGGATCCCCAGGAAATTACACAAATCGCAGAGATTTTCCATTCAAACACACAGAGATGAAATTCTAGGAAGGACACAGAGATTATGCATAAAATAAAAGTGCAAAGATTAGAGATTATGCATAAAAGAAAAACGCAGAGATACTCAACACAAGAAGGTGCAAGACTAATCATTCAACAATGGATCAATGAAACACACATATACTCATTCACAAGAAGGCACAAGAATAATCATTCGACAATGGATCAATCAAACACACAGATACTCATTCACAAGAAGGCACGAGACTAATCATTTGACAATGGATCAATCAAATGCATAGATATTCATTCACAAGAAGGCGCAAGGAATCGAGATTAATCATAAGAGAAAAATGTAGAAATAAGTAAGGGTTGATAACTGGGCGAAATGTATCCTTCACTTATTATCCATGCACATGAAAGAAAGGAATCTGAATCTATAGGTCTTTAAACACTGGAGTGACGACCGTCGATTCGGCTCCTGGCCGACTGATCAAGCACGAACTAATAACTTAAGGGATAAGGGACGAAAGATAAAAACACAATTTTTTTTTCATAATAATTAATAAAAATAAACACAGAGAAGTCATTGCAATCAGAGGTTGGGTTCTCCATGGGAAAAAAATTGAGAATACAATGAACAAGGGGATTACAAATCCGTAGGAAAGCAGGTGCAAGAAAGTTCATGGCAATGAAATCTTCAACTGAGCACAGAAAAATAACATGTGTAAATTAAATTCATTGCAAGTAACAAATTTAATAGGCGTACCATAGCCAAACATGAATGCTTTGAATTTGTTTGTCCCTGGGCGCGCTCCGTCCAGCTCCCACTTGCCGACCAATGTGACCTCACTGGTACCTCCTAGCCAACACTAGGGGTACTCTTCTTCCCCCTGAGCCCCCTGAGCCACAAAGGGGCCACACACACAATACCAAAGAACTGCTAGCACCCCGCTCACCTCGCAAGGTTGAGCTACCACTCGTTACCCGAGCTGGGTATCCCAACTCCCACAAGAGAAATTCCAGTCAAGGAAAAATTCAGAAATGTAATGTTACACTAAAAGATGAGATCCATACTCCCCTCCTCCATCCTTTTTATAGAGTTTTCAAGTAATTAGTTTCCCAAATTCTCATTAAATTTGTTTTTCATTTAATCAATTAGGCAAAACCTCCCCCATACACATGTCACCCGATCCCCTAGTTGCACTAGAAAATTAATTTTATTAATTATTTAATTATTTCTATTTCCCTCACCCACCTAAAATCATTCCTAAAAATGCTCCTTGGTGTCCCAAAATTCCCATACAAATCTTAAATGACTTACTCCTTACCTAATTTCTAGTTGAGTTCATAAATAGCAAGTTCCCAAGTCAAGATTCCTTACTAAGTTAGACATTCAGTTTTTTCTTTAACTTTCCCCTTTTCTTTAGGTTTCCCATTTTTCTTTAAGTTTCCTATTTCTTTTAAGTTTTCCTCTTTTTCCTTTTTAACTAAAAAACAATTTATCAAGTGTAGATAAAACAACCATTTACCCTTTTTCTTCTTTAATTAAAAATTTATTTAGCAAGTGTAGATGAAACAACCATTTACCCTCTTTTATTTTTAACTAAAATTATATTAGAAAAAATAGATAAAAACAACCGTTTCCCTTTTTAAAATTTTAATCCTCCATTATAATTTTGACTTTAATAAATAATTTGAATTTCTTAACCCCCCTTCTTGTTACATGTTTAATTATTATTATTTTTTGACCACATGTTCTAATTAGACCTAGGTTGTAATTCCACAAGGTTGGGTGACATTGTTTTTAGGGAAAAAGTTTTTAAATCTTACTTGTCACATCATTCATTTTAAGGTCATCTAGGTTTATTCACTTACCAGTTAAAATCGCGACGTGCCCTTCAAGACGCACTAGGTGCTCCAAGGGTGCCACTCACCTCCTTCCATTGTATTTGTGCGACGTTCCCTTCAGGACGCACTACGTGCTCCAAGGGTGTCACTCACCTCTTTCTATTTTCCTTGTGTGACATGCCCTTCAAGACGCACTACGTGCTCTAAGGGTGCCACTCGCCTCTTGAATCAATTTGGTAGACGTCAGAAAACCCTGGAGTCAATACTCTACTAGGTGATCTTGTGTGAGACTAAGGGCCTCTAAGAAATAAGGCCCCTACCTTATTGCACGCCCCTTAGAATCATTGTGAGCGACTATCGTAGTCTACCCTCATGACATCGTGGGTCTTCTTGAACTAGGTAATTGTTAACCTATAGTTTGAGCCATGGTGGGAGTGCTAGTGGGTTGTGGAAGGGTTGCTCCCACACCTCTCCCTCATAATCTTTGGTTGTCGTGCGGGACCCCTCTACTCCACATGTGATTATGGTCGACAAGCTCTCATCAGCCTGCATCCATCAACGAATCATGTCAGCAATAATAACCAATCATCATAAAATCTAATCATATGTACATATATCACATCAACAATATTCAACCCAGCAGTCCACTCCCTAACTCGATCCATAGTCCAAGGGGTTTCATTGATGCCTCTGCATCCTTGAGGTCCAAAGTCCTACACACTCAAGAGAACCCAGTCAATAACACATGTCTATGTCAATACAACAAAATAACACATCATCATATCTATAATGCCTCATAATCATAATCAAATGACCAATAGTATAATAATCTGGATCACTTGCAAGCAAGTGTCCTCAAAGAATAAGTTCGCTCAGTGCGCGCAAGATGGGATGTTACATACACCCCCTCTTGGTCTAAAATTCTTCCCAAAGTTTCACAGTATGTAAGTGCCGATAAAAAACGTATCACAGTGTCATAAGTCTATCTATCAAACAAAAATGGAAATTGTTGGCACATATCATATGCGTCCTCCCAGGTCACTAAGTGCGGACTATAGTTTTCCCACTGGACCTTGACCTGATCTACTATTCGACGTCGTAGCTGTCAAATGCGGTCACCCAAGATACGGATTGTCTCTACCATGAGTGCACCCTTGTCTAATCCTGCAAGGAACTCATGTCAACAATATGAGTAGGATCACTAACATAATGTCTCAAAAAAGAGACATGAAAGACATCGTGTGTATGCCTCAAGGAATCAGGCAAGGCTAGTCAAATAGGCCACAGGCCCTCTCTTTTCCACAATCTCTCAAGATCCCCCGAACCTAAGAGAGAGTTTAGAACCCTTTCCAAACCTGATTGAACTCTTATGTGGTTTCACCCACAAGAAGACTTGATTGCCAATTTCATAACTACGATCGACACGATGCACATCGACATAACTCTATTGTCAATCCTACGCTTCCTTGATCCTTTGTCTTATAGTTTTCATTGATCTTCCATTTATTGGATCACTTCTGGTCCCACAGGACCCTATCCTCAAGCCAATCCCAACTCAAAGGCGTCTGACACGAACACCCATAAAGAAACTCATAAGGCACCATCTTAATGGTGCTTTGATAACTATTGTTATACGCAAATTATACCAGTGGAAAGAACTCTTCCCAATTCTTATGTTGGTACATAGCGTACATACGCAACATGTCCTCCAGGATTTGGTTTGATCATTTGGTCACTCGACCATCTTGCATCAAGACTCTGCCTCGACCTTCCTTGTATGCGTCAGTGCATACCAAGAAGTCCGCATCCATGTCATTGACCTTTAGTATGGGTGTTGTCGTCAACAACTCCTTGAGCCTCTGAAATGCCTCCGCGCATTTCTTAGTCCAAACAAATTTCTTATTCTTCTTCTGCAATTCCGTAATCAGATTTGTTATCTTCGAAAAACCCTCGATGAACCCTCGGTAGTATCCTGCTAAACCCATGAAGCTACGCACTTATGGGACAGTCTTCAGTGCAGGCCATTCCATAATAGCCTCAACCTTTGTTGGATCCACAACGATACCTTCTTCGTAGATGACATGCCCTAGGTAATGAATCTTCGATTGATAAAATGAGCATTTAGATAATTTCCCAAACAATTTGTTCTCTCGAAGACACTGTAGTACCAAGCGCAAGTGCTCGTCATGCTCTTCCAATGTCCGAGAGTAAATCAAAATATCATCAATGAATACTTGGATGAACTTGTCCAAGTAGTCGCGGAACACCCCATTCATCAAACTCATAAATACCCCAGGGGCGTTTGTCAGTCCAAAAGGTAAAATAGTAAACTCATAATGTCCAAACCTCATCTTAAAGGTGGTCTTAGGGACGTCATCCTCCTTGATCCATAATAGGTGATACCCTGATCTCAAGTTGATCTTTGAAAACACCATCACATCCTTCATCTAATAAAACATATCATCAATCCTTAGAAACAGATATTGATTCTTTATCCTTTCCTTGTTCAATTGACGATAGTCAATGTAGAGTCTCCACGACCCATCCTTCTTTCGTATGAAGATAACCGATGCACCCCACTGTGACACACTTGGACGTATAAGTCCCAGGTCCATAAACTCCTTTAGTTTCATTCTCAACTGTTGTAACTCTAGGGTCAGCATCCGATAAAGCATTATTTCTATTGGTTCAGTCCCCAGTTTTAGGTCTATGGTAAATTCCAATTCCCTCTCTCACGGCATCCTAGGTAACTCCTCAGGGAAGACGTCTACAAACTCTCTCACCACCAGAAGGTGTTCTAAACCTTTCGCTACTCCCTTCTCATTTAACGCAAGGATCACATAAAGATTACATCCCTTGTGCATGCTCTTCCGTAGCTGCAAGGAAAAGATGAACCTCAGGGAAACTTCTTGGTTCCAAACTACAATCACGTGCCTATGCCCCTCATCATCAACCAAACTCAATTGTTTAGTCTTACAGTTGAGTATCACCTCATGCGATTCCAACCAGTCCATACCGATCACAACATCATAAGACCCTAATATTTTGTCGTACAGGTTGGCCCTGTTGACAAACTCTGCCAGGTTAAGGCTACAGCCCGTAAAATTCCCTCCAACCTTTTGTTTGGATCCCAAATCCATTTATACCAAGCTAAACTCATCTTGTTTGACTACCTTTACCTTAATTATTTTTAGCGTTGCACCATAAATGAAACTCTTTGTAGCACCTGGATCTATCAAATGCTAAGGGTCTGGTCGGTGATGGTAAGGAGTCCGTTGTTGAGGTGTTGGTCATCGAGCTGTAGTGAAAGTGGATCCTCTCTGGAAGCCATGATATCTTGGTGAATGTCTAGCTGGTGTCTGATGTTGTTGTGCACCAGATGACACCTACCCCGTGGGTCTTGCTGGAGTCCTTCTCTGAACCCCGCTGATAAGCTCCTCCTCTACTATGAGGGCCTTCTGAACGGCCTTGTGCAAGGTTTGAGGCATTATAATCCTAACCCTTGCATGAATGATGACAATGAGGCCAAACACGAACTTATTGACCTTAAGTTTCTCGGTATTTAGGTGTGGAGCATACTGAAGCAGCTCCATAAAACGAGCCTCGTACTCGGGCACCATATGGTCGCCCTGTCGCAAGGCGTTGAGCTGACGCTCAATGAATTCCTCTGGTAGATGCCTCTCTCAGAACCGTTCCTCGAACAGTTCCTATGACATGTCTTCGATGACCATGTTCAATTGCGACAGGAGTGTCTTCCACCATAAAAGAGCGCTCCCCTTCAGTTGAAATACCACCATGCAGACCTTCATGTTGGAGGTATAGTCACGAAGCTCAAAGAACATCACCATATTCTCCAACCATGCCTCGGTGGCTACACTATCCAGGGCACCAAAGAACTCATGAAATTAACCTTCTCAAGTTCACAGTGAATACTCACGGTACTAGCTGGGCGCCTAGTGGACCCTCAGGGATACAAGCACCCTGGCCTCATCTCAGTACAAATGGTGAATCAAGGCCTCTAAAAATATCTGGAAGGACCTTGTCAGGCCATCATCATTCATTACAACAATCGGATCCAACCCAAGGACATGTTCATCCCCTTGGGGGTTAGACTCTGAGGGCGCGGGCACTTCTGGAGGCATCACACCTCCTTCCACTGCACCACGTTGCGAACCTCTATGGCGTCCTCTAATCGAGATCACCACATGGACACGTTAAAGTTTTTAGTTAGCACTAGGTTAATACTCAAGGGTTTATTGCAATGGAAAGCATGGCGATCCACAGTTGCAGGGTTGAACCCGCTCGGATACCATATGTAACAACCCCATTCGTTATGACAACACGCGTCGCATAACAAGTGCAAAATTTTTAAATTGTTTTTTGCAAGAAGGTAACAATGACACAATTAAGAAAAACCACTTGAAGCACAAATCTCTTTAAAGTCCAGGTGTGTTATTTAATCATTCATTCAATAATTAGAATCTATAGTGAGAGAAGCGATATACCTTCTGAGTCCTATATTTAAATCACGCGATCATCATGTCCAAGTAAACAATAACTACAATCATACAACTTGGAAATAAAAATAAGAAATGACTAATAACACTACACTAGTAAGGCATCCATCCATCTCCTGCAGTCATTAGTTTACCCTCCAATAGAACCTTTTTACTTACGCCAATAATTTCCTACATCAGGTTAATTCCTAGTTTAATGCTACATAACAATTAACATTATTAAATCGAATATCATTAACAAGAAGATAATCCTTCCTTCAGTCATTCATGTGGTCGTTAGCTAGCATGCTACTACTCAATCCATCCATCATTAATTAAGTAACCCAGTCCTCCAATCAAGGTTAACTGGACTATTAGCAAATTCTAATAACAGAAATAGCTTACATCGCCATTGTTCAATAGAGACATAGAATTCATCAACAATGAATTAAGCACAATTTATAAATGAATTAGCAAATTCTAATAATAACAAGTAGAAAATTCTAATAATAATAGGTAGCTTACATCACCATTGTGGCTTACATCGCCATTGTATCTTACATCATCATTTAAATTATCAAATTCTAATCAACAATGAATTAGCAATTTATGTTATTAACAAGCAACTTACATTGTCAATTAAATGAACAAATTATATTCAACAGTGAATTAGCAATTTCTATTAATAACAAGCAGCTTACATTGCCAATTAAATTAGAAAATTCTATTCAACAATGAATTAGCAATTTCTATTAATAACAAGCATCTTACATTGCCAATTAAATTAGCAAATTCTATTCAACAATGAATTAGCAAATTCTAATCAACAATGAATTAAATCTGAAATTCTGGCGGTTGTAATGTATCGTGGCAGTTAGATAGAATGGTTTACAATTTTAAATGCCATTCATTCTGAAGAAGCATATTAGACACTAATTAAGGCCATCCAACTAACAAATTGAAATTCTTTTACCACAAGGGAACTGTCACTTGGCAACTAATCAAAATCACGCCTTAGATAAAATTAAAATATCCAACTGTTCGAAATTAAAACATCGCCCAACAGACTTTGCATGCAATTCGATTAGAGACATAATTTAAAAGCCAAATGCTCTGAGTTGCAGGTTAGATGATAAATAGAATGCAATTTGTCAGATAAAAAAAATGGAAATTAATTAAAAGGGAACCATGCGGCCATTGCCCAGAAATTCAGAGTAAAATGCCAACTCCATAATTAACACAAATCTTCCTTTGCCGAATGTACAAGACGGTCTGGATGGGTGCTAAATACTTTGATTCAGTTCGCTCATGGGCATCATCTATGTTGCATGATCTCACCTCTTGGTAATAAAAGAAAGCATCAAAAGGGGCGAAATGGAAGGCATCTGATGCCAAGAAGGTGTAGAGGTTAATTGATAGCCTTGTTGGGGGAGATCACAAATTCTGGGTGCAAATTATGGGCAAAAGATCATGAAATTCTATCTTAAATTGGCAGAGTTATTCTAGACAGTCTTGTCGAGAAACCATAATTAAATCAGTATCAGGTCTAAGAAATTCATAATGTGCGGTGAACATAGATTTAATTTCAACTCTCGTGATTGACTAACTTTGTGGGCAAGAATCAAGTCTAAACCTGATGGTAATGTGTGGCAAGAGAGAGTGTCAATCAAGCGCAGTCATCCATTTTCATTTTTCACTCCAGACAAAAACATGGGATGAGAAAATTTATAACAATAGAGGTATCGATAACCAGGGAAAGCAGAAATTTCCATAAGAGTCATTCCACCATTCCATTTGCATTGGTTACATAGAAATTTCTGAGACAATCCTTCACATATTTAACACTGAAATTAAATTTAACAATTTTTAATTTTTTTAGTATATTTCCACTCCTTCTACAAAATTTTGAAATAGATCAAGAACATAATTATTATCGCATCAGCCAAGGAACTTTCCATACATGTTTAATATACAACTAAACAATTATTACGCCATATAAAACTATAATTTGAATTCCTAATAATGAAATTACTCACAGATTAAACTGATTTAATGAAGGTACACTATAATGAAAATACTCAATCACAACAGTGGATCGTGTCAATAAAAACGTAGAGGAAAGACAGTTCGGATCCCCAGGAAATTACACAAATCGCAGAGATTTTCCATTCAAACACGCAGAGATGAAATTCTGGGAAGGACAAAGAGATTATGCATAAAAGAAAAACGCAGAGATCAGAGATGAATCAACAAAACGCAGAGATACTCAGCACAAGAAGGCGCAAGACTAATCATTCGACAATGGATCAGTCAAACACATAGATACTCATTCGCAAGAAGGTGCAAGACTAATCATTCGGCAATGGATCAATCAAATGCAAAGATACTTATTCACAAGAAGGCCCAAGACTAATTGGATCAATCAAATGCACAGATACTCATTCACAAAAAGGCGCGAGGAATCGAGATTAATCATAAGATAAAAACACAGAAATAATTAAGGGTCGATAACTGGGAGAAATTTATCCTTCACTTAGTATCCATGCACAGGAAAGAAGGGAATTTGAATCTATAGGTCTTTAAACACCAGAGTGATGATCGTAGATTTGGATCTTGGCCAACTACTCAAGCACAGACTAATAACTTAAGGGATAATGGACGAAAGATAAAAACACAATTTTTTTTTCTTTGTAATAATCAATAAAATAAACGCAGAGAATTCATTGCAATCAGAGGTTGGGTTCGCCATGGAAAAAAATTCAGAATACAATGAGCAAGGGGATTACAAATCCGTAGGAAAGCAGGTGAAAGAAATCTCATGGCAATGAAATCTTCAACCGAGCATAGAAAAATAACATGTGTAAATTAAATTCATTGCAAGTAACAACTTTAACAGATGTACCTTATTCAAACATGAATGCTCTGAAGTTGTTGTCCTCGTGTGCGCTCTGTCCAACTTCCACTTGCCGACCGATGTGACCTCACTGGTACCTCCCAGCCAATGCTAGGGGTACTCTTCTTCTCCCTGAGCCCCCCAAGCCGCAAAGGGGCCACACACACAATACCAGAGAACTGCTAGCACCCAACTCACCTCGCAAGGTCGAGCTACCACTCGTTACCCGAGCTAGGTATCCCAACTCCCACAAGAGAAAGTTCAGTCAAGTAAAAATTCAGCAGCGTAACGTTACGCTGAAAGATGAGATCCATACTCCCCTCCTCCATCCATTTTATAGAATTTTCAAGGAATTAGTTTCCCAAATTCTCATTAAATTCCTTTTTCATTTAATTAATTAGGAAAAACCTCCCTCGTACACATGTTGCCCGATCCCCTAGTTGCACTGGAAAATTAATTTTATTAATTATTTAATTATTCTTATTTCCTTCACCCACCTAAAAGCATTCCTAAAAACGCTCCTTGGTGTCCCAAAATTCCCTTACAAATATTAAATGACTTACGCCTTACTTAATTTCTAGTTGAGTTCATAAATAATAAGTTCCCAACACAAGATTCCTTACTAAGTTAGACATTCAACTTTTTCTTTACCTTTCCCCTTTTCTTTAGGTTTCCCCTTTTTCTTTAAGTTTCCTTTTTCTTTTAAGTTTCCCTCTTTTTCCTTTTTAACTAAAAATCAATTTAGCAAGTGTAGATAAAACAACCATTTACCCTTTTTCTTCTTTAATTAAAAATTTATTTAGCAAGTGTAGATGAAACAACCATTTACCCTCTTTTCTTTTTAACTAAAATTATATTAGCAAAAATAGATAAAAACAACCATTTCCCTTTTAAAATTTTAATCCTCCATCATAATTTTGACTTTAATAAATAATTTGAATTTCTTCCCCCTTCTTGCAACATGTTCAATTATTGCTTTTTTTTTACCACATGTTCTAATTAGACCTAGGTTGTTATTTCACTAGGTTGGGCAACATTTTTATTAGGGAAAACGTTTTTAAATCTTACTTGTCACATCATTCATTTTAAGACCATCTAGGTTTATTCACTTACCAGTTAAAATCGCGACGTGCCCTTCAGGACGCACTAGGTGCTCCAAGAGTGCCACTCGCCTCCTTCCATTGTCTTTGCGCGACGTGCCCTTCAGGACACACTACGTTCTCTAAGGGTTCCACTCGCCTCTTTCCTTTTTCCACGCACAACGCACCCTTTAGGATGCACTATGTGCTCCAAGGGTGCCACTCTTCTCTTGACTAACTTTGGTAGACATCAAAAACCCCTAGAGTCAATACTTTTCCAGGTGATATTGTGGGAGACTAAGGGCCTCTAAGGAATAAGTCCCTTTCCTTATTGCACACCCCTTAGAATCATCGTGAGCGACTAGCACAGTCTACCCTCATGACATCATGGGTCTTCTTGAACTAGGTAATCGTTAACCTACAGCTCGAGCCATGGCGGGAGTGCTAGTAGGCTCTTGCAGGGTTGCTCCCACACCTCTCCCTCAAAGTCTATGGTTGTCGTGCGGGACCCCTCTACTCCACATGTGAGTCTGGTCGACAATCTATCATCATCCTGCATCCATCAACAAATCATGTCAGCAATAATAATCAATCATCATAACATCTAATCATATCTACATATGTCACATCAACAATATTCAACCCAATAGTCTACTCCCTGACTCGATCCGGATTCCAAGGGGTTTCATCAGTGCCTCTGCATCCTCTAGGTCCAAAGTCCTACACACTCAGGAGAACCCAACCAATAGCACCTATCTATGTCAATACAACAAAATAACATATCATCATATCTATAATGCCTCATAATCATAATCAAACGACCAATAGTATAATAATCTTGATCCCTTTCAAGCAAGTGTCCTCAAAGAATAAGTTCGCTCAGTGCGTGCAAGAGAGGGATGTTACACTTTAACCATAAGCTCTAGGATTTGATATGCCAATGATGTTCCTCTTGCTTCATAACCAAGTGAAACTGACTTTGTAACATCATCTCCTCATCTTGAATTTGGTTCGTGATATCTTTGCTATCCATTTTCATTTGTAGATCCTCTAGTTTATCATGTATTTTCTCTTTCTCTATTGTAGGTGAAATAAAGGATTCATTGGCCTAATCTTTTAGTGTTTTCTTTACCAACTTGATTTTTGTCTCCCATATATACATAGGAGTGCCTAGTATCCAAGTGTCCCATGGTTTTTGGATTCTATCTATCACATCTTATGAATTGAGCCAAAGGGGGTTAAATCTAAAAGGTAGAGGTCCATAATCTGGGATTAGTTGAAGATGAAGGAAAATAGGCTTGTGGTCAGAGATTATAGAAGGGAGAATTTTAGATTTGAAGGTATGATGTTGCAACAACAAATTTCTATGAACTAGAAAGAAATCAAGCATAGCAACAATATGTCTAGGGATTCTTCTTTTGTTAGAAAAAGTATACATCCCTTTTGTTGGCTTCATATACAAGAGGTCCCAATCCCCTATTATATCCTTCAATTTCTCCCAAACGGAATCTCTACTTAAACTTCCCCCTCTTTTCTCAAGACTATTTAGGGTCACGTTAAAGTCCCTAGCTATAATACAATCTATGGAAAATTAGGAGTCTTTGAGATTCAAAAGAGATCTCCAACACAATTCTTTCTCCTTGGAACTTACTAGCATGTAGAGATTGAACTACTATCCTTCTGTCATGTTGCAAAAATTTGAATTTAGTCAGTAACCAATTTTGAGTTTGAAATGAGAATTCATGACTTACATCATGAGCATTCCAAATGGTATACAAACCCCATGAAGCTCCTCTTGAGTCTTTTTCCTTCACTCTACTTCCAAATATGATTTCCAATTTTAATTGCTTCATTAGCTTTCATATTAGTCTCCTAGACCAAGAGGATTGTCGACTTTTCTAATTTGATTAGATCTTTGGGAGCTGCAATGTTTGGGTCTCTATTGATACCCCTGTAGTTCCAACAAAATAAAATAATTATTTAAGTAGATACTTAGAAGACCCCCCCTTAGGAGGAACATTCCCCCCTGAAGTATTTGAAGGCTTTGGACCTCCCATCATTTTCGCTATGGTTTCTTGATATCCCAACATGATATCTTTGTTATTTTGTTTTTCCCTCATTGTAAGTGATGATTTTCTTCTTGACATTTGAGTCAAATGCTCTTTTGAATCCCTATCTTCTTCCATTGATAATTCCATCATCGCTTCCTTATCTTTTCCTTCCTGAAAGGTTACCTCTACATTCCTGAAGTTTTCCACTTCTTTCAGGCCCACCTCAAGTATGTTCACAAATTCTCTCTAAGGATCTTCAATCCTGACCCCCAACTCTTCCAGGGGCTCAAACAACTCCTCATCCCACTCAATAGAAGGAAATTCAAGAGTTTAGACTAAAGAGGGATCCCTCAAGTTTTCATATTTTCCAACCTCTTGGGCTTGAGGTTGTGACTCATCGATGGTGTTGTCCTCTTTTACAAGAACACTAAAATTTTTCTTTTGGTATACAACAACTACAACTTGAGTAGTGATTGGGTTTCTTGAGGGATTCGATGTAGATCCAAGAATAGAGGAAGAAACCCCTTAGGACTTACCTGAATAAGAAGACCCCCTTAGGACTTACCTGAATAAGAAGATGGTCCAACTTCAGATAGTTCTTGATACCTAGCTCTAATATTAACCCCAAAACCTAATTTTCTATAAACTAATTCCCATTGCTCTTCTTTCCCATGGATGGAGGGTTGTTGGTTTTCTACTTTCTTGCAATTTTTGGAAAAATTCCCATACTCATGATAAAGTTTTCACTCGAATAGTAATTTATCATAGTATAAATACTAAATATGCATCCAATTATCTATTGCAATTAGTACAACTTTAGGAATGTCCTTCTCTAGGTCCACCTTGACACAAGTTTTAGCAGAGGAAAACATATTTCCCTTCAGTTCTTCCCTATCAATGTAGTGGCCCAAAGTATTACCAATACTTTGAAGAGCATCATCGCTCCAACAGTGGAGGGGAATATGTGGAAGAAAAACCCAAACTAGAACCGTTGACGGAACATCATTCTCCAAATTGAAGTATAGAGTCCATTTGTTCATATACATTCCTCTTGCCCTAAAAAAATAAGGTCCATTATGGAAGATCATGTCCCTATCTTCCTTAAATTCAAAGAGAAAGGCATAGAAGCCTATTCCACAGAAAAATGGTCCATGCAACCCTTAACGTGAGGTTTCCAATTCTTTTGAAGCCATGAAGCCACTTTCTTCAAAGATGGCCATATTCAAGTGAACTGGTCGATCATGCATCAATCAACAATATCCAGAGACAAAGCCTTGAGGAAGTAGGGGGTAACTTGACCTCAAGGATTTCTTCTAATTTCTTCACAAATCAAGATGGATGAGATTTGGAATTGTTGACGAAGCTCATGACCATAGCTTGACATGCTAGTGCTTCTTCATCCAAAGGGGGTTTCCCCCCTACTCTTCTCTCCATCGCACTAAGGCCCAAAAACTAGGGTTTCATAGGTTTCTCAGAGAGCTATCTCGAGAGGTGCTTTTTACAACCCAAGTGGGGTAGATGTTTCACATCTATAACACTAACCACGCCATTAAAAAAATCAAATAACAAAAATAATAATACTTCACAGTTAGCTTAATAATCAAATCAAACAAAACTAAATTAGATATAAATACAAATGTTTACATTAAAACATTTCATTTCAACCAAAATTAGCATATCTTAAGAAGATTATAGATAAGGAAATAGATTTCACATACCATAATGAGATTTACCTTAAAAGTGTATATTGTATGTAGTGTTACTAATGCCTTAAAATGTTTAGTTTTATCTAGTGAGTTTTCCCATGCCAATTCAAATTAAGATATGAGCTCTATTATTTATTATTGGTGGTGTAACCAATTTGTTTAATTTTTAATGTGGTAACCATACCCCCCAACAATCCAAACATTGTTTTTTAAGAAGATAGCATAGGACATAGAGAAACATTCATAGGTCCCTAGTCAATATTGTTCATGTTTTAGATTGGGATGGTATATGATCCTCTTCAAGTCCCCTGTTTCCATTATAGAATAATGAAAAACTCATAAAATACTTTCCTAATGGTTCTTCTTTCATAAATCTAAGAATTTCAGATCTTGCAATGAAATGGTAATGGCTAGACAATCCTTATTAATTATTAGTCTTATCGTAATATTCCATTCTAATGTATTCAAAGCATAATCTTAAATTGAACACCCTAATTATTTCAATGTAATGATTCCAAAATTGTGAGTGGGCTAGTTAAGGCCAGGAGCATGTCTTTGACAAAAGGTACAAAAGGGTGGGTACACCATAAATAAGCATACCAAGCTCCCAACACAAGATCCAACTATGATTTTCTTAACTCCCCACTATCTCAAAACCCCTTAATAACCTCGAACCTCTTACCAACTAACCCTAAACACCTTGACCCATGATCCATGAACCTCAAACATTGAATCCCAAACCCCGAAACCTAACAACCTCAAATTCCTTATGTAATAACCATGAAAACATTAAACCTCAACTAGTTACCAACTAAACCTAAACCCCTTACCCATTGACCTTGAACATTGAACCCTTTACCTATTAACCCAGAACCCCTTATGTATTAACCCCAAACCTCTTTTCAATGATCCATCAATATATAACTATTATGACACATATATACACTATTATTATTATTATTATTATTATTATTTCGTAGTAATGGATAGGGTTTGCAATAAATAAAGGTTGTGTCAAAGCCAAGAAGCTAGGAAAAAGTACAAATATTAGGCCCATGCCATAGGTTCCAAATGAAAATCTGATCCAAGTTTTGTCGAAGAGGGATAACCATCCAAAAAACCCTATTCTATCTTTGTAGGTATACTACCTTACATATTGTTGAAGCATACAAACTACTTGGAAAAACATTTTAAACACATATGTAAAATAAATGAAATTCTAATTGCTTGGCCTTTGTTGGACTTCTTGTAACCAATTATTATTTGTATCATTTTCTTCTAGGGACTTGCAATTCTACCCCTTTCCATTAGAAACTTGAAATGCATTGTCCTGTCCCATTTCTAGCTTAGGGGAAATAAGAGGGTCCCTACAATCCCATGAGGATAATGTTGTAGGGAAAGAGTTTGCATGAGAAGGAGGGTTCACTGCACTATTTGGGATGCCAAGATGTGCCATGATGCACTCTGTGAGATTCTTTACCAAATATATTTGAGAAGAGATATTCAAACTTCTACTATGTTGAAGCCTATAAATGCATCTACGTCCTACCAATTTCTCGAATCTACTACATGTTTGGCTATATTAATAGAACAATGATCTCTTCCTACATTTTTTGCTATTATTTTTGTTTAAAATGTCACTACCATCACTCCAATTTGATCCCTATGTTGATGATTCCACACTTAGCTTCTCTAATATCCTTCATACACCACGTGAGACCTTTCTTGAATTTCCCCAACTTGCAAGGGATGCAACACCCATTATTGCAATGATGATGCACCATCCTCCTCCCGACTAATAGAAAGACTGGAGCATAACTAGGGATCACATATATGCAAGGATGCAAACTTAGATTCAAGGGATGGGGCCTCCCTCTAATGCTCATATCTTCCAAATACAAAGATGAAATCAAAATAAAAAACAAAAGACACAAAACTCACATAATGAACTAAAGCAGGTGCATATCTTGGTGAAATAACCCACATTGAAATCCCAACTAGACTACCATGCAAATCTTAATCCTTTGCACAAGTATAAGGAGAAGTGAAGAAATAAGACATTGTTAGTTCATAAATGCATGTTGATTCATAGACAGAACATTTTCCAAGTTATTTATGCTATCTCCCATCGTATCTAATAACACACTATAATTCGGGGTAGATGAAAGGACGTCCCCCCATTTATATTACTAGCCTTGAGGTTTAAACCTACACCCAAATCTAGTTGATGGTCTACAAAGGAGTTTTGATGCCATAGAATGTGAAAAAAAATGATCTTAAGAAAACTCAAAAATTCTAGAAGTGTTATATTCATTAGACGAGCTAAGAGAGGTTGCCTAAGTATATAATTGTATTGAAATGCTTAAATAAAAATCAATGAGACTCCCACCACAGATGCTTCCCTTCACCCTTGGGTTTTAAAGAGTAGAATGTCTTTGAGTAAAGCTAAATCTATTGCTTCATTATTCATAATAATCATTCTTCCATGCATAAATAACTTCTTTATTCACTCCAAAGTCAAGAATGGCTCCCCTACACCTACCACCCCACACTTGTATTATTATTATACATATACTATTTTACTATATTATTTCATTCAACTTTTACTTTGAAAATGGAGCATTGGACCAAAATTGGTGTGAATTTCAATGAAATTGATGAAAAATTGTGAAGTTTGACGAGTAGGTTTCATTTATTCAATATCTAATTAACACTAGGTGTCATTTACATTATTATACCTATCGCAGGTCAGGTATATAGTGATGAGTTCGCATTGACCTGATATTAGTTTAGACATTGACTAAAACAATTTCACCATATTCTAACAAATCATTTTTTTTGTTTTCATAAATTATTTTAAAACTAATTTATCTCTTGAATGATTGGTTGATCAATTGAAAGTCTTATTTCAGAGGGGTTGACGTTGTAATCATAATTTTCCATGAGTGGCGGAAGTGAAAAATATTTCACCTGATATTATGCATGATGTATCGTATTAGAGCATTAAAACGTGGGTGTTTTTCTACTCAAAAAATGTGTTGGCCAATCTATCTAGTTGTGAGTTGGATTCGCAGGATAGAAATTGAAAAAATAAATGTACACAAACATGACAAAGTTGGATTCGTGATGGAAATCGAAAAAAAAGGAATGTACATAGACATGATAGCACAGTATACGTCCCATCCGCATTACATCTCACTGCATTTTGAGAAACACAAATTAACTTAAAAAACTTACATTACACATCGAAGTTATTAAATTTCATACTTTGTTATTTACCTCGGTGGCAGGTATTGTGCATGCTAATGCTATGCAGACTTGTGTTTGAACATATAAATCATAGTTAAGTTGAATTTCATTGGAGATTTAGTGAGTTTCAGGGTTTTCTAAAATTGATTTCCATTTATTAATTTTTCTAAAATTAATTTCCGTGCATTGACTTTGAGGAGGTTCATATTAATCTTGGGCACCATTTGAATTAGTTTTCACCATTATACCCTTGTGTAAATTGCATTGAAGTTTGGAGAAATTTCAAGATTTGCTAAAATTTATTTCCATCCATGGTCTTTAAGGAGGTTCAATATCAAGAAAGAGAATGGAGATGCATTCTGCATAAATTGACATAGAGATTCCTTCCATATCCTTTTAGTAGTTTCAATGGAAAAGGAAGCAAATTCATTAGTTTTTAAATATGCCATGAATGCATTAACTTGTTTGTGTAATAATTCCTATAGGTTATGGCATTGGAAAGTATCCATATCCATTAAAATTCTTTCCAAGAAGCACAAGATTAGGTTTTAGAACCAAAAAATTGAGGTATTGGTTTTCTTATTAGTCCCTGCCTTTCAGGATGGTAGGGACTATTGTAATCATTTTTTTCTAATGCTATTAGTTTGGCATGGAAACCTATGAGTTTTGATTGTTTTAAAGCTAAGTTTTGGTGAATTTATACATTTTTCACACTCTCATTTTAATTTTTAACATAGGTTTGAAGTTTCAGGCCTTATTTGGCCTCTTTCTAAGGCACAACCTTGCATTGTCCATGGATTCCTTACTTTAAAGCACATATTTAAGTATTAATTTTTCCCAAATGAATTAATGCTAGAAATGAATCTAGCATTACTCATTGACATTAAATGTTTAAATGTTTGTTCCATGCATAAATTCATAAACCATATCTCATAGTACATTTTCTCAACTTCCACGTACACAAGCATGCAAACTCTGTCGCCTACACAAGCATGAAAACTATGCCACCTACATGTAAACGTGTTGGTTTGGTTCTCTATCCTTTAGAAAAGCACTTGGTTAGTCTGTAAATTTCTACTTTCTGGTGGGAGAATCCTCCATTATATTTAGATAAATTTCTACTCTCTAGTCAGAGCATCCTACTCTTTGGTCTGGTAAGAGGACTTGGAGCATCCTCCAACTTTGTGATTGTTGTCAATATAATATATAACAAGTGTTTCATATGGTACCCATGGATTTTTTCCGCTCTCTATACATACTAGAAATGTTTCCTTCAATCAATAATCATAGCAACATCATCGGAGTTTGGTTTTCCGCTTGACGATCTTACACAAAAATGGTCGTTGGCGACAAATGTGGCGAGGGTTCCCATGGCCGGAGAAGTACCTTCCCGTGAAGAGGGCAGGTGAAGGTCGTCATTTTCGTTGCTCTTGTGTGATCTGTGTCTTTCATGGCCTCAGGCATTATGTCTTCTGTGAAAAAATCCTCACGCAGTTCATCCTTTGATGCTTCGCACTCAACATCCTCTTGACATGCTCGGAATGTATGATTTGGGATGCTTTGGGTTGAGGGTATGAGAATTTGCAATGCAAATAACTTTTGTTCATATTTTTCTTGATTGTGTTGTCAACAAACGAAAAACATGTCTGCAAGAGAAAAATTGTGTAAGATTAGTATATTTGGTGAAATAAAAAATATACATGTAGTTTATGTTGGTTCAAGAAATTATGGAGATGGTGACTCGTTGTTGTTGATTCATTTCTATTGCTGGATATGGAGACTTGATTTTTATTGCTTGGTGTAGCTAGAATCTGATCCTTATGCATTTTCCACTACTTTTGGTCTGGATACATGGCTAGTATCAATTTTATTCATTCTCCATGGTGAGTATCAATTTTATTCATTAGAATGAAACAAATAAGTACAAAAAATTTGTGAATATATTTAAGAAATGATTTTGAATTTCATTGATTTTGTTGCTTCAGTAATTTTTTTCACTTCCCCAAATTACAAAAATTTACAAATCTTTGTGAGAAACAAAATTTTTCAGTTTTTTTAACAAATTTTGTCTCCATCCCATAAATCCTGCCAAGTAGGGGGCACCGAAGAAATAAAATTATTTCTATTCTACAGTAGAGCATCCTCATCCCCAGTGCCCATGACAACCAACATAAACATTGGTGATTATAGTTGAAAAACATAATTTTTGAGTCACCATTATGAAAGTTGGTAACCATAAAAATTGAACAATTCATTTACATTTGTATTTTTTAATACGAAATAAGGTCCTTTGTTTTTTTCAAGTTTTCTTTCTATTTTGTGGAATGTGTTTGGAAAATTGGAACATGTTGTGCAGATGGATATGTGTGAAACAACATTATGATAAATCTATCTCATGACATATAAAATGTATTTTTCTATTGATTATGGAATAAGGTCATTTTGTTTCTTATCCTTTTTTTAATTATGTAGAATGTGTTTGGAAAATTGTAACCGTGTTGTGCAAATGGAGATGGGTGAAACAACAGTCTAATAAATCTATCTTCGAACATCTGAGAATAACTTCTAGGCATATAAAATGTAGAAAATAATAACTCCTCTTAATTCTTTATAAAATACAGTATTTTGTATCATGTAAATTACCCATAACATTTGCATTTGTAATAGGCGTTGCAAGGTTTTTTCCCTTGAAAATATGTACTCAAATGTAATTTATGTGTCTAGATCATATAGTTCATTCCACAAGTTGGTTATTATTCTCCATATATAAAGTTCATATGGACTTTTCTATTCATCTATACATTTTATTTATTCTGAAGTCTAGCTGAGTGAAGTACATGTACTCTGCTTCAGATTTATTCAATGATTTATTTTTTAATAATAGGACAAGAGTTTTCATTTTTGCAGTCTATGGCTTCCTTACCTGAGATTTTTCTCGAAGATGATCCAAAATAAAGGGGAATGAAATGTGTTTTTAGATGCATTTAATTCTATCAAGGAACTGCAAAGTTACTTATACTTGCCTGGGGGGTAGTGTTTTCATTTGTCTCAAGCCTATATTCGTGCATGATCTAGTCTGACTTATGTCCATTGGGAGCATGGAAAACAATCTCTTACCTTGCCCAAGAACTTCGAGCTCATAATCTGTCAAAAGAATCAGGGATAGCATTCTAGTTATATGTTGTTGAGAAGTCTCATCCACCAGGAGAATGCTTTCCACGTACTTCCCATGCAAAAGGTGGTATGACATATGGTATACATCCTTGACTCCCACAAAGTTGAAGGATAGGACATCATCAGATGGACATGTGTCTGCCCATTCCATCACATCTTTGTACTTTCTTACTAGGCTTACGCACCTGACTGTAAGAAACATTGAATTCTTGTCCCAATGGTTGGAATTTCCCTTCTAGTACTTAATATAGAAGTGGAATTTTTGCAAGTATGAAAACCACTTATGATGAAAGTATTTATGTAACTTTCCTTATGTCTGCATGAATTGTAGAGGCTTATGATCAGTGTGGATAATCTTTTCCTTTCCCATAATACAATGCTTCCATTGTTGACCTGTATGTACGATGGATTACATCTCCTTGTCATAGGTGGGATGTCTAAAAAGAACATTAGATAGTGTTTCACTATGATAGGCCATCGAATGTGCCCGCTAAGGGATGACTACACCGATAGCATAGTTGGAGGCATATTTTCAATCTCAAATGGTTGTTGTAGTTCTAGCAACATGAGGATTGATGCATAACATAGTTGGTGTTTCATATCCTAGAATTCTTTCTGTTGTGATTCAAACCAAGAAAACTTGGATTTAGCTCCACCCTTGGTCACTTGAATTAAGGGCCAAGTGATATGGGAGAACCCCAACACAAACCTATGGTAGAATTTGGCAAGGCCCAGGAAGCTGCGAAGCTTTGTCAAATTCATCCAAGATGGTCAACTACAATCTTGGCGAAGTCCACATGCACTCCATGTTCATCCATGATGTATCCTAAGTATTGAATTTATCTGCATGTCGAATGAGCATTTCTCCAAATTGGCATATAACTTGTGTTGTCATTAGGTGTTGAGGACCCATTGAATGTGTTGCAATTTTTCTTCCTAGGTCCAACTAAATATGAGGATGTCATTCAAATATACGTTCACAAAAGAGTTTTTGAACAACCTCAAAATATCATCTATCATCCTCATGAATGTCATTGGAGCATCATTCAAGACAAAATGCATGACCAACCACTCAAAAAGGCCTTCTTTAGATATGAAGGTTGTCTTCCATAAATGATTGTGTTTTGTCGGAACCTAGTGGTAGCTTGACTTTAGATAAATTTTACTAAAGAACTCAACACCCTTGAGCTGATAAAGAATATCATCAATTCAAATGATTTGGTATCGATTCTTGATAGTGATTTTGTCCACCTACTTATAACCCTATTCTTGGTATCGATTCTTGGTATTGATTCTCTATATTCCTCTATAACCTTGTCCACCTACTTATGTTGTGTAGAGAGGCCCTTGTTGAAGTTGTGGTGGTTGTTGTGAATTTTCGTTCACCTTCTAATCCAACAATAAAGAGGAAAAACTTTATAGTATGAGAGATTACCTTTCGACTCTATTTTATCAAGATTAATGAAATTGCAGTGGTTAGAACTACTTCTGGTACCCTGTAGTGTTGACCTCCTAAAGTAACAATGAAACTACAGGGTTGAGACTCATAAACAACATAATGTTTCTACATATAGGTTTGTCCTAAAATAAAATGACAAACTTTGAGTGGGGAAACATCACATAGTACCTCATCTTTGAAGGGCTTGATGTCATAGGATAGGAAACACTGCTTGTTGGCGTGAAGGTATCATCCCTGGCTCAACCAACCAATGGCGTATGTTTGGGGGTGTGGCATTATCGACAAATTAAATATCTTGATGACCTTAGCTAAGATCAGGCTCTTATAGATCCTTCTATCAATAATCAAATGTACAGGGGTCCCCTTCACCCACATCTATGAATGGAAGAGGCATTCCCCCTCCTCAATCTCCTCTAATTGTTCTTGTTGGATATTTGCGATTTTGATGGTAGCACTAGGTTCTGCATCAATGATCTTCTTTCCCTTATCCTATTCTAAATTAGATTCCAATTTAGGGTCTGAATATTTTTGTTTAAGATTGACCAATAATGATTATTTTGTGCGGCATTCATTAGTGATGTTCCAGGTGATTTTTTGGAACTCACACCACTTTCCAATTTCCTTCTTCAACTTCACATTACCCTTCTTTTCTTGTGGCTTGGATTGGTTGTCTTGAGGTTAGATGTCCTTGATATGTCCCTTGTTTTGTGATTTTGGGCTAATTTTAACATGTTTTTGGGTAAATTTGCAAACCCGAACTCCCTCTTATTCCTCTATTTGAATTTTTGCTCGATTTTGAGAGCATATTGATAAGTGGCTCCTAGCGAGGAGATGTCTAAGAAATCCATGTTTATTTGGATGTACTTGTGTATTCCACTGAGGTAATTCAAAACTAGGTTCCACTCAGAGTCTCTGATACCCATCTTTGAGAGGAAGGTATGGAATATGTTGGTGTACACTGGCACCGTCTGATCTCTCTCTTAATGTAGAGTCATTTATCTCTTCTACTAGTCATCATAGTTTCCAACATGGTAGAATTCCTCCTTGAGGGAATCAATTAAGGCCGCCCAAGTGGATCTTGTCCTGAATTTTATACAATCACCTTCATTATGTCTCTCCCAATAACCTTCCCACCAATATTTGACATGGGGAAGGTCTTTAAGGAGAGTGAAGGTGATCTTTTTTCGATGTCAATTTTTTTTTTAACAGAGCAATAACCCTTTAACATATCTAACCATTTCTCCAAGGAATCTAAATCTATCTAGCCTTCAAATAAAGGGTTATCAAAGTTAACTTGTACCTTGAAGTTTGTCACATCTCCGAAATTCTTTCTCGTTGAAGGTGCCCCACCCACCGTTAGCATTCGTCGAAGGATCTTGGAAAAGTCGTCCATCATCTCATTCCATTGTCACACGAGGGATTCCTCAAGAAACATATTGATAAGATCTCCTACTCCATCATCTCTCTTATATTTTTCCATGGGAGGTTGATTGGGCTAGTGAGAGAGGTTGTACCCAAGTGAAACTATATCAAGACCCATCTCTCTATACCCTAACCTCATTGGGTACATGCACCGAGAAATAACAAGGAGCATATTTCCCTAATTGTCACACGTCAAATTTCCACGCTTGCATAATGTGTCGCATGTGGTGCAAACGTCACGTTCTAACTGTTGCAAGTGTCACATATGGCGCTAACGTCAATACCTAAGTGTCGCAAGTGTCATAAGTGCCGCACCAAAAATGTTGCAAGTGCCGCAAGTGTCATAACATGCTTCATACATTTTTAGTAAGTGTCACAATTCAATCGACACCATGAAAACACTTGCCACAAACCCTAAATCATGTTGGAAGGAAAATCCCTTTCTACTTAGGATTTTGACAATCGAAACATACCTTTCTACTTAGTATTTTGACCATTCTTGGACATTTAAGAAGACTGGTGCTCCCCTACCTGTGCTTAGGGAGCGTTGATGCTCCCTACACCATGTTAAGGGGGTCACATGGCACCTTGTCTTCAGCTTTATGGGGGTGTCATTGTTGGTTGAGGGAATCAAGGTGAATCCCACCTTATTCTAAGGAAAAACTCTAAAGGTTGGGGGTTTGTTTGGTTCAAGTATTGCTCCATGGATCTATATAAGGAAAAGAATAATAACCTATGGAACCATATTCTCAACAAATTCCAAAAATACTCAAGGTGGTTGAGCATCTCAAAGCCTATAAATTGGAGGCATTTCCATGGTGAAGGGTGAAGAAATCAATAAAGCATCATTATTTTGATCTTGGTTCATTTGTGAAAATGGTTGGACAAGGAGATATTGGAGAGGTTGCTCCAGCATCAATCGTGGCATGTAAGTATTCTCTTTTGGGTTCTCATTGAATATACTTGGCCTATTTCCTTCAAGCTTGTGTATTCTTGCATATGCTTGTCTATTGTTACTTTATCATAAATTAATTTGTTTTACCTAATCAACTAGAGTAGGATATAGTCGTTTCTCTTTGTTTCCTGTTGCAGGTATCAAGTTGCACCAGGGGGTTTGAACACCAAGCTCATGAATTGGAAACAACGAGGAAAAACTTCGTAAAAAGGTACATCATGCCCTTTCTCCTTGTCTCTTTATGATTGGTTAAAATGAGTTTAAAGGGATGTTAGTCTCCATTTGTAGTGTTGTTGTCTTGGTATAAGGATCTGGTAATCCAAGGGAAGTTTCACCTTTCCACAGGGGAAACATTCTATAACAGAAATATCATCCAAAAAGAACATAGAGGGAAAAAAAGTGGGCTACCATGCTCGTACATCATAACATATGACTACACTAAGACAAGAAACTTGACTCATTCTCTTGTATTTCATTGTGCTCACGGTAACACATTACTTCTCTAGCTACTCACTGCAACATGTGGTTGAGAATCTTTGGTACACCTACTGTGTGCCTCTGCAGGTGATAAGGAACATCTCGTAATCTCATGGAAGGGACACCCATGGTAAGCCCTCTAATATTCCTCTCCACCTCACGAATCCCTCTGGCTCTACCACCTACCTCTGCCACTACCTAGGCACCATCACACCATCCAAATGGTGACATCCCAGTTGGGTGTACCATCCCTATGTTTGCATGATGAAAAATGAACATGTTTAGATCCCTCATTGTACCACAAAAAAATACATATATCATGAAAATCAAAAACACTTTTTGCAAGGTCGCATTTTTTGAATCTACCCGATGCATCCCACTATGCCCCTTGAGGGAGCACTAAATTCTCACTACCTCTGAAGTCCATCCCATCATAAGTAGAGTCTTCCACCATCAAAATCGGCCTCCTCCACCATGCAAAGAAATCAGCAATGAAAGAAAATGATGAAGTCTCTTTCCCCAACCGAGGTGATAGGATAGTCCACCTCTCCATCCTAAGCTTGGATATCAGATGCTCTACCAAATAAATATGTGGTTGCATCAAGGGTATTCGTTCTAGGAAGAACGATACCAAGAATAATCCATACCCAAATTGTTTATGCCTACCTACGCTGCATATGAAATCATGGAAATGAAAGTATGGGATCAGACTACCACCCTAGTCCAGACGGAATGAAGAATGATGGTCTAGAGCTCCTGCAATCGACGCTGGAAAAACTGCTCCAAATGGAAAATATCCAAGGGAAAAAGGGAAAGTGAGAATGAAAGGTGAAATGAACTAAAAAATTTCACGCAAATGAATTTTATCCACTTGAAAACTAGTTTAATTTAATCCTTTTTCACAAATTAATATTTCCTTTTATTGGTTTTTTTCCACAATTTTCATTGGTTTTTAAGGAATTGTTGACAATTGTTTGCCCAGATTGTCTTTTTAATACAGGAAATTAGGAGATGAAACTTTTTGGTGACCTTGCGATCCTTTCGAGCATAATTCATCTTTCTTCGATCTCTCCAAATCATGAAGAATCATCTGTTGAGCGATAGTTTAACCCTTTTTCAGTCCCAACAGATTAACTATGAAAAAGGAATAATCTGACCTATTTGGTTGGAAGAGTTCTCCTTCACATTATTTTATGATTTTCAGGGCCTTGGAGACTAAAATTGTGAAAAATAACACACACAGAGTCTTCTTTATGTAATTTTCAAACTCCATAAACATGAAAAACTACCAAGTTTTCCTTCTATCATGGACTCGTAAAACCGTACATTGAAGGGCCCATCTGGGAATGAACCCTTACTTCTTCCAGTTCGTTAAACATAGGAAGAGTAAATTACCGAAGGTGAGTTATACTGAGCATATGTTATCCTCCTCTAGCTCAATAAACAAGAAATATGTACTCATCTATCTGGATGGGGGGGGATTGAAGGAAGTGGGTCAAGTGTCTTGGAACCTTTAAGGCATTTGTTGTTGTTGCCTCTCAACATGGCACCTGTTTTCATCTCACCTTACATTTGGTTAATTCACTTACACCTGATTCACACCAATACCATGAGTCATGTTACTCCTTCAGCTCACCCGAAGAGTGCCCCAGTGATTTTCACACTATGGTTCATTTCTCAAATGAGTCGAAACTGCCAAGTCTTGTGTCATGCCTCATAATGTTCAAGGGAAGTTTTCCATTTCATACCAACCATCTACAATATTACTAGTTTCCATTCCTGTGTCAGTCCATATTCATATAATCCACCATCTCATATCATTTTCCTATGACATTTTTGTGTCGATGATGGGGGATACATCAAATCCCCTCCTTTGACGAGTCTTTTCATGTCGACTTCAACACATTATCCAGTATTAGACTTAGAAAAACAATAGTACCTTGGGACCTACATTCCTCAATGGAAGATCTCCTCACATTCGACAGTGGGTCTACATTAATGAATCCTAATCGATGATTCCATGGATGTTCAACTTCAACTCATTATTCACATTCGTTGAAATGAAATGTAGGTACTTTTGGATTCATTGACATCATTGGTGATTTCCCTCATGCTTGTTAAAGGTATACATCAATGACCAGTAATCAAGTGGTTTGTACCATGTTCGACATCAAAACATTTATTTACATGGATACAAATGTACTATGTTGGGATCAGGATGAAGACCCTAGGTTGAGTACTTTTCCCAAGTTGTGATGGAGATCATTTGAATGATATACATAGATACACTTTGTATTGGTCTATGGCTACATTCTTTTCGTATCGTACCTCCACTGTGTATTCTTTCGTGGATGTGATCAGGTCATGTCATGTAGAAATGGATCCACATTGTATCTTTAGTGGTCATCTCTTTAGTCAATATCATCATGGATCCACAGTGTATTGGTCAACGTCCATGCTCTGAGTCATTTATATTCTGAGCATAAGTATGTTTGCCTCGGGAATGGAATATATATTAATATTGTTTGATGATTCTTTGCAGCTTCTACCAGGTTCTTCGACTCCACCACCCTTTCATTGGAGAATCTATAAAGTTTTTCGACCATCAATTTCCTCTTCTGACTTCACACTTAGGGAGGAAATATGTTACACGTCAAATTTCCACGTTTTCATAATGTGTCCATGTGGCGCAAATGTCACATTCTAAGTGTCGCAAGTGTCGCATATGGTGCAAACATCACTACCTAAGTGTCGCAAGTGTCATAAAATTCTTCATAAACGTTTAGTAAGTTCCACAACTCAATCAACACCACAAAAAACTTTCCACAAACCCTAAATCATGTTGGAAGGAAAATCCCCATCATTTGGTAGTCGAAACATACCTCTCTACTTAGGATTTTGACCATTCTTGGCTTACTATGCTTAGGGAGCATCGATGCTCCCTACACCATGTTAAGGGGGCACCATTTTTTGTTGAGGGAATCAAGGTGAATCCCACCTTCTTCTAAGGGACAACTCTGAAGGTTGGGGGTTTGTTTGGCCCAAGTGTTACTCCATGGCTTTATCTAAGAGAAAGAATCATAACCTATGGATCCATATCCTCAACAAATTCCAAAAATACTCAAGGTGGTTGAGCCTCTCAAATCCTATAAATTGGAGGCATTTCCATGGTGAAGGGGGAAGAAATCAATAAAGCATCATTATTTTGATCTTGGTTCATTTGTGCAAGGGGTTGGACAAGGAGAGCTTGGAGAGGTTGTTGCATCATCAATCGTGGTCTATAAGTATTCTCTTTTGGGTTCTCATTGAATATACTTGGCCTATTTCCTTCAAGATTTTGTATTATTTCATATGATTGTCTACTATTACTTTATCGTAGATGAATTTGTTTTACCTAATCAACTAGAGTAGGAGATAGTCGTTTCTCTTTGTTGCATATTGCAGGTATCAAGTTGCGCGGGGGGGTTTTAGGATCAAGCTCACAGATTGGAAATAGCGAGGACAAACTTTGTAAAAAGGTACACGATTCCCTTTCTCCTTCTATCTTTCTGATTGGTTAAACTGACTTTAAAGGGATGTTAGTGTCCATTTGTAGTGTTTTTGTCTTGGTATAGGGGTCTGGTAATCTAAGGGAAGTTTCACCTATCCACAGGGGAAACATTCTATAACACTAATACCATAGATCTTGATTGGATAAAGAATGAAATGAAACACACATATAAATATAGCAGAGAGCACAGTAATACGATGAAAACCTTCTAGTAATGAATAAAATAGCAAAAAATTATAGGACACAAACTGGCTAGGATGGTGGTAACTTGTCTCTGAAGAGAGAGAGAGAGAGAGAGAGAGAGAGAGAGAGAGAGAGAGAGAGAGAGATTTAGGCTACACTCATTTGTAAAAGATAATACAAGAGGATGAAAGAATGGCCTTTTAACATAAATCGAGAACCTTAAAGGTCCAAAACACTAACCCTATGAGGCAAACTACCAAAAGGTGTTTTTGGGCCTTGAGGTAGTTAGTTTCTACATCAACTTCCCGAGGATGAAAATTTCGCACATAATCTTTGTTTGGGGGAAATAGTATCTCATTGAAAAGCTATAACTAAGTGATACAATGTTGTGTCATGGCCTCAATATGTCGATAAAAAATCTAGGCCTTTGAATTTCCCAGAAAACATTGTTTAGGGCCTCAAAATGGACCTGGAAGTTTAGGACTCAAAAAATCATAAAAAAACATAACAAGATGGAGAACTATGTTAAATCAATGGAAGAGGTGGGTGGCCACCAATATAATCCTACATCACTATGAGACCAATAGGCTTGGGTGGTTTATCTCATTGAAAAACATTCATGGTTTAGATCCCTGAAAATTTTTCATAGATTCATAGTAGTACGATATTATGGTAGATTTAAGCATCAATGGTGGACCTAACCATGCTCACAAAAACACTTTCATGTAATTGTTCAAGAACATTGTGTGAAATGGCCATAAGGGAACACAATTCCTACACACTACAGAGTCAATTTTTATTGACCCACTAAATCTGAACACAACAAAAAGGAAATTGCAATCCTTCATTTCTAGTGTTGTTCAAATAAAACTTAGTCCCTTGAACATTGATCCTCATTCCCATTGCAAACTACTTTCTACCATTACCTTCTACACATTTCCTCACATGAATTACTGATACAATTTATATGTATATACAAATTCATGGAATCTTAAAAGACAAAAGATTTGTATGCCACCATTTCAACCTTTTTGTAGCTCTTGCAGCCATTTCTTACTAAGATCATTTTTCTCTCAAATCCACTAGGTCCTTGTAATCAATGTCTCATATAAACAAACCATACTTCTATGACCATAGGTTGGAATGGATACTTGAAAAAAAAAATACACATATCACTTGCATGTTGTGAAATTCGGTATTGCAACAACTTTCTTTGAAACTCGCAAAACATTTTTCTAAGCAATACTAAGACACCATTGGCCAAACATTGATTGAGCTTCAACAGTTCTTGATAGAAAGATCCTTTATACTCTCAGTTGACAATATTCTTATTGCATCCAAAAATCATTAAGGTTCTCTCTATTGCAACTCAAATGATACTTTTCTTACCTCTAGCTTTTTTTCAAGGAATTATATCTCACACGTTTGAATTTGCTTATAAACTAGAATTTGCTTATAAACTAATGAAACTTTTGCAAATCATTTTTCCACAACAATGGAATATAAATTTTACTACATTGTTGGCATTCTCTACATGCACACTAGAACTCTCTATTTCTAAGTAGCAATATTTCTTCTAGCAATGTTTTCTCTGTAATTAAAATATATAGTAGACACAAATATATATACATCTTTCGCGTCTTATCATATTCTATTTTTTTTCCTTGCATATAGATATATATTTTTTACAATTTCTTAGAAAAATGTTTGAATACGGTTTCATTATATGTATTGTCTATGTCAATTATACATATTTCATGTCTTATCATATTCTAATTTTTTTTCCTTGCATATAGATATATATTTTTTACAATTTCTTAGAAAAATGTGTGAACACGGTTTCATTATATGTATTGTTTATTTCCATTTTATTTACAATCATGACCCTGAAAAGACTGTTTTGTTTTTGCACATTGCTCTAAAAAAAACTCTGGTTGTCATGTTGACTCATAAGCTTTATGGTGCCAATTCCTTAAATGCAATCAATCTATTTGTAAGACATTTAAAAATATATAGTCAAATATTGATTGTTTTGTAACACATTTACAAACTTTGTTATTATGTTATTTTCTTATTAGAAAACCACATTTTTCTTTTCTTTATTTGTCTCTGAAAATAATGTGAACTAATAGACCTTAATTGCAACTATGAACTGCCTTATAATTTCTATTTTTGTTCTTTGTTCCTGAAAATAATCTGATGGACGTGTGTTGTTTCTTCATAGAGGATTTACTGATTCTGAATTTTACATGTAGTGTATTTTAATATCATCGTATTGGACTAACCTAATATATGAGGTATAATGTCAATGATGTTAAATTTTCCATCCCTATTCATTAATAGCAAGGTTCAATATTTATTAGATATTGAGCCATCCTCATCTTACAATACACCCATATATACATTATAATTCTTTACTCGTATAATTCCCTCATGCATAATGTCTATTGCTTTCTACTCACATCAATGAATGCACCTTACCACTATCATTTATAATCAAATCTATGTCAAAATTCCATACTTTGTAGGTTGAACTCTACATTTGTTCAATTGAAAAATTGTATCATACTTAGCATTCGCTTGATATTTGTTATTTTGTTCTTATTTATGCTAAATAAACCATCAAATGTGTCTTTCATTTTTCATTAGGCATCAAGGTAACGAAGATAAAGAAGAAAAAGAGAAACATTTTTCAATTGTAACTAGCATACCTTGGCTACAGCTTCACTTTTAAGACACATAAGCTCCTACAACCATCATGCAATAGAGAAAAGAAAACATTGTTTCTTTCAAAAAACTAGATTGCAAATTTACATATTATGTTGTTGCTTTTTCTATAGACTTTTAACAATTTCTTCTTGCACAATGTGTGCATGTGCGCACACACACGCCTTTTAGAAACATTGTACAACTATGGGTTTTGGAAGTATTATTGAACATCGACATTCTATGATCCATTAATATCAAGAATATAGATTGTAATTGCAACATTGCTACTCTAGCACAATAGCTAACATGATGCATTTTTTTCTATAACTTTCTCTTCATATCTTTCTTTCTCAATTAGGTTGGTTCACAAATAATATTAGTGTTATGTGTTGTGTTTATCTATTTTTTCATACTCCTCATAGAACTTGTTATCACTCCAAGAAACTCTTTGGGGTTGTAGGCCAAAGATGCCTGGTAACTTAAAATATGTATAGGTTTATGATTATGTTGGGATAAAATGGGATAACTGACCTACTAAATCATATCAAGACAGTCAAAGAATATATAATCGGATGAGACAATGCTTTCAAGAATCAATGATCAAATGAATAGCATAATAGTGGATGAAGAATACTATACTTACTAACCAGATCACACATGTGATGGGTCGGATAAGATAGTACAGGTATCACTATTAAATCAAGCTTATGAGTTGACCAATGAGATGACAGTCATTGGCAACTAAGACAAACTTGAATCAAAGTGAAGATTACTATCAAATCAAGCTATGAACTGACTAATGATATGACAGTCATATTGCAGCTAAGATAACTTGAATAAAATCATAGAAGGAGTAAGAAATGACAATCTGATATTAATAGAGAAAGAAGATTGTGATCTGTATTACATATCTATGACAGTCTATTACAAAGCAACATGGTATTGTATCCAGAATTCCCTTAGTCATATGACTGAACCCCCCTTTGGTGCTTGCAATGTCTTTGTCTTTATAGCCTTACAAGATGAAATCTAGATCCTTGAAAGATGGATCAGATTTGCTAAAAATAGTCAAATCAAAATAGATACAACAAGTGTAGGATGGGATCCTATAAAAATGGATCTAGAATACTAAAAATGGAAAGTCAAAACAAAATAGGAAAAGATCCTATTTAAGGGGTCAAACTCTATCTTGATAGTCTTCATGTCCTCCAAACTCTTTGACATATGTAGAAAACCTTCCAAGGATGATGCATCTTCATAGGAAATTCGAATTTGCCACCTTTGGCAAAAAAAGTAGTTTTTTGCTCATAAACTAGGTCACCATTTTTACCTTTCCACCTTCTTAAACACATAATACATCAAGATAAAACCTTAAATCTGATGTATTTAATTATTATGCATCTTTAGAAACCAACCTTGAAAGATTTGGTTGAGAAAAAGTCAAATCTGGGAAAAAATACGAGCTTGCTCCCATGTAACAGGTTTCACCAGCTATTTCGTCCTGAATCCGACCCTTTAGCTGTTGAAAAGTAGAGCTTTCACTAGCTAACTAGCAAAGTTCAAGGCGAAATAGCTGGTGAAAGCGTAGATTTTTTAAATGAAAATTGCCTTGGGAAAAATCGAATTTCTGAGTCGTGGAGAGTCTGTTTTACATGCTTGAATAGTCGATTGACATCTAGAAATCCTAAGATTTCCAATGGTACTTTAAAATATACATTTGGAGCTCAGGAAGGAATTCAAAAGTTCCCTTCAATATTAGGCATCATTTTTCAAACAAATTTCAGAATGAATTATTTGATCGCTAACATCTGGCTCCAACTGGGATGGAGACCTTCTTGCGAGGTCTCCAAGAACCTGGTAGACCTTGTGCCTTTAGTATTGGGCATGGAGTCATTCAGCCTTTACAATTTATCATCTGGATATTCTCCAAATTTTGTTGTTATCTTTCACAATCTTCTTTTTCTGATTTGGTGATTTAATCTTTTAAATCACTCCAAAATCGCTTTGTTCGATCTCAACCATTCAAAATTATCATTCTATAGTTTCAACAACTATTTCTCCTTCTGTGATGGTGAAAGCTATTGATCAATATTTTCTCCAACTGATAGCATAATTTTGTAGACTTGAAGAATTTGTCCTTTATATCTGAATAATGTTGCATCACCATGTTTAGTAAACCATAGTAATTATGTAATCTTCTATCTACAAAAGTTTGCAAAAACCCTAGAGCCAAAAACATAATCTCCCTGCCTGTATATTATCAATATCTTCAATCGTCATTGTCTTAAGTGATCCTTTCAGTTCCTTGTTGGCAGATTTCATGACTTCCATCGTATTTTGAGCATCCTTGATGCCCTCTGTGGCAAAGGAAAACTGATCGAGATTGAATGTTTGATTGTGAATCATTTCCCTTTGTCCCTCATACATCCTCTTTTGCTTAATTATTTTCATAGCCCCCTTGTCCACTGTATGCAGTTTTCCTAACCATTGCATCTTCATAAAGACTATCCAATGTGAGCTTGTCAAAGTCACCATCCAATTTACTATCAATTTGACTAGAATTATTATGGGTGGGTGTAGTGACACAGGCCAATTCCTACTCAACACCATCAAGTGCCATGCCTCAGTTAGACCCAACAAATCAACAGTGTCTGCAGAAGGTATCGATACAATAGCAGTTTCATAAATAGGTGATTCAACTTTTGGAGCTTCCCTTTCCCCTTCATTTTGGTCTTCTGAAGGAGAAGCTTCTTCAGGTCTATAGGTCAAAATATGTTTCTCTTGAAATTCCAACACCTATCTTGCCACAGGAACCACACGAGGGGCATCTCGAATATAATCTTCCATTGTTGCCAGAAATGAATGAGGTGGTTGACCCCAAAACTGGGAATTTCAGGCCTTTGCAAACTTCATAAAATCCAGACAGACTATCGACCTGTTGACCAGCCCTCCTATAAATATCAAGGGCTTTGACGGATTCGTGTCTTGGCATCTCAAATACTTGTCCACCAGATTGATAATACCATCATTGATTGCACAGTAAATCTTGAAGCTTACCTTTATGACCAATGCCAGGGCATATTGAATGACATAGTTACCAACAGCTGGTCCCTCAGGCCTTTATCACATACGGCCTGGTGCCTGTGTTTATTTAAAAACCATGCAGGGGATTGATAGCAGATGAAAATGCTTTGCATTAGGTATTGATAGTGGATATCTTATAGCTCAATGTGAAACATCTACTCCAAAGCCAATTTAAGAGAATTAATGTCAGCAGGGTCAATTAGGCACAAATAATCTTGTTTGAACCATTCAAACTGCTCAATATCAATGCATCGAAGATAAGGATTGTACATCCCAAGCTCCAACGCCATAATCTTTTTCATCGCGTTTATTCCTACCTTGGAGACTGAATATGCAATTCCTCCAGGTAATTGCCCACGCGAGAGGCCACCAATGGATGAAATATTAATGATTGACCCACCCCGTTTTTCTTCACACATGCGCTTGCCAACTGCCTTGGACACTAGCCAAGTTCTTCTCAATTTTTTTGTGATGACCTTGTTCCATTCATCCTCCTTCAAATCTAGGGAAGAATTCACATTACCTCTTAAGCCAACGTTATTAATAAGCACATCGATTCTGCCGAAACACTACCAAGCAACTCCCACGGCTGCATCAACTGCCACATCACTTTGGTTGATATCAAGCTCCACCATCATTGCTTTGACGGGTGGTATTTTGTTGGACTGCCCCTCCAGTGAGGCAGGTGATGAAGTATTGAGCTTGTCAATCTCCTCGCAGAGAGAAATCAAGAGTTGGGTTCTTCGAGCAGTGGCCACGATGTTGCATCTGCAGCTCGTGAAACTCAACACAAACTCCCTTCCAAGCCCCGACAATGCGCCAATCACCATAAAAACCTTCTCTTCCATCGGAGTTTGTGGTGGACTCACAGAAGAAAAGAGAAACATTGTTTTTGATCTCTGCAACCAAAAGAATGTCGAAATCTGTTTCTGGAAACATGACCTGATGTCAAAAACGATCTCGGCATGATTCACCTCAAACTGTGCAACACTAGATACCCAAATCGGCCTCTGCAAGATTGTTTATTAAATCAAATTATATGTCAGTCTCTTGTCACCATAGGACAGTTGCACACGTATTCTCTGCCTGCAAAATTGGGCATCTAAATCATAAATTAGCTTGGCGTGATGGCTTAATTCATGGCTTGATTTTACAGCTAAATCATGGCTTGAATCGTGGCTTTTCCTTTGCTATCTAAAAATCTGGATTCCATTCTTGCAAGCCCTAACAAATGCCACCACAAACCTGCAAGTGTTGACTCATTCAAATTTCAACTATCTGGCAACCAAGGCTAGGAGCCATTGATCTTCATGTCTTTGAAAAATGACATGACCCTTCTTGATTTTCGCAGAAAAACATCCGTAGATTAGACAATAAGATCTGCTATATTTTCCCTGTGACACTTAATAATACACTTGGCAATATTGCTTAGATATTTGTGCATTGCACCATCGGCGGTTTGAATTCTTCTGCATGTAAATAGGGCACATGATATCTCTGCCCTTTTTATTATTATTTTCTCAATGAAATAATCCTTCATGCGTGGAGATTCAAAAAGCTTAAGACCTTTATATGCACCAAATTTAATCTTGCTATTTTGATGAGGTGAATAAGAAAGGAGTTGGGCACTCAATGCTGAGCTTTGTAACTTTATGTGTGACTCAACTTGTGTGACATGGAGTTTATTCAGTGATTTGTCTTGACTCGTGACTTGGAGTGCTAGGCTTTGTGTTGAACACATCTGATTTGCAAACCTGGATTTGGCATATGAAAATACAAAAGATAATACAGCTAGGTTTATTAACCAGCAAAGATTTTATTTGTTTTTTTCCAACTCAGGTCTTTTACTGGCACAGGAAGCGCATCTACAAATAGTTCGTCGTCTGTATTCTTCTCTTCTTATTCAAGAAAACTGAAAATAATCTACCTGCTCAAAGAAAGAGATTATTCTTCTTATCTACTCCTACTCTAACCATTGTACTGCTTCAAGATCAGGTAAAATCATGCTTCCAATGAAGCCATACAAGTATCTGAATAACTGGTAAAACTTCTGATCTGGACATGATGAATGCAGGAAACCATAGAATATTGATATACAATTCAAAAGTGCAGCATAACCAACCTTCGTTTGACAAGAGCAATTTGACATTTATGTTGCTCGAATACTCCAGATAATCAGCAAAAGGATCAATGACACTGTAAGAAAACACTTCTTCCTTGTTAAGAACCAAAGACCTGAATACAAAAGCACCACAATAGATATACAAGAACAATATGCAAAATATCATTTATTATCATCAAACCCTTGAGGTAGGGCAACACCATACAATGGATCCTATTATGGAAGGGATCCTCTCCTGTTCACTTGCCTCTTCGAGGGGGCATCCTCCTATTGAGCTACCGCTCCACAATACAAT
>SNQJ01S0054470.1:12516-25314 GCA_010110895.2 Picea sitchensis | reverse complement strand
AAAACAAAATAGGAAAAGATATTATTTAAGGGGTCAAACTCTATCTTGATAGTCTTCATGTCCTCCAAACTCTTAGACATATGTAGAAAACCTTCCAAGGTTGATGCATCTTCATAGGAAATTCGAATTTTCCACCGTTGGCAAAAAAAGCAGTTTTTTGCTCATAAACTAGGTCACCATTTTTACCTTTCCACCTTCTTAAACACATAATACATCAAGATAAAACCTTAAATCTGATGTATTTAATTATTATGCATCTTTAGAAACCAACCTTGAAATATTTGGTTGAGAAAAAGTCAGATCTGGGAAAAAATACGAGTTTGCTGCCATGTAACAGGTTTCACCAACTATTTCACCCTGAATCCAACCCTTTAGCTGTTGAAAAGCAGAGCTTTCACCAGCTAGCTAGCAAAGTTCAAGGCGAAATAGCTGGTGAAAGAGCAGATTTTTTAAATGAAAAATGCCTTATTTTATCTTATTTTATATTTATATTTTATATCAAAATTAAATATCTTATTTTATATGAAAATATTGGCAGATGGAGCCACGTCAACGACCAAGTAAGAATCTTAGCAGATGGAGCCACATCAACGACCAAGTAAGAATCACAGAAGTCTGCTAAAGGGAAGAATGATGACGCTGACAACTCTCCCTATTTGGCTTTATTGGAATAAGGGAAGAATGTTGACGCTGACAACTCACATTGACAACCCTCCCTATTTGGATTTATTGGAATAAGGGAAGAATGATGACGCTGGGTGTTTATTAATTATTAGTATCTTCTTTTTTTTAATCATAAATCAAATCCCTGTGTTTTTTATTAATAGAATCTCTGGTCAATTTATGCCCACTCTATTAAATTAATTAGGCAAAAGATGAAAGGAGTGGAGTAACTTGGGAGCAATCTTTTCTCTTGTATTATTTTTTTGGTAGGTTTTTTGACAATTCCATTTTATATTTTCAGTCAATCGAGAATTTTGATCGATTTTCTAAGTATCTGGGTTGGTTTAAAATGGGGCAAAACCTTTGGGGTATGGTTCTGAAATGCATGGAACTTTGATTCATGCGAAACTCAGACTACCCCTAAAAATCTGGTTGGATTCAGGCCCATTCTTTTGCCTAAAAAGGGAGTTTGTTTGCTTCCGAGTTAGCCTACTCCAAAGATGAAAGGTTGGCTTCTGTTTCTCTAAGTTTAGTTATATTTTTTTGAATTCAAAATAAAGTTTTTTTTTTAATAAAAACTGGGAGATTTGCATTATCAAAAAAGGGGTAGGTTTAGGAGTTACAAAAGTTAAGAAAATTTGGGTCAATCTGGGGCCTCAAATACACAACTACTACATGTTACGAATGATTTCTTCAAATACTCAAATAGAAATTTCACATAGAACAACCTCAGTGAATACACTCGAAAAAAGACTCTGAGAATAAAAGTGAAGAGACACTACGTCTAAATTAACTTGTTGGGGAAGAGCTCACCTTTTGGAGTGACTTGTGAGTCTACTTCATGTTACCATTGGTTGTGGTTGTACATGTGATTTCTTCTTCTTTCCGACTATCATCCAAACTTCATTCGCAGATGGTGAGGTATTTGTAATGCTTATGGTTCTTGGATTGTCTTTATCTGAAGCTTCTATTTTTTCTTGATTTGGAACCTCAGCTTCATCAGTCTAGTCTACCCAACATGTCGATGTCAGAGGAGATTGTTGGATCTGGAGTCCTTGGTTTGAGACTTGAAGAGCATATGCCTCTTTCTCCGACTTCTGAGTGGTTCCCTAGTCGAAGTCTTGAGATAACTAAGATGGTTGGATAGGAGGATATGATTGAGAAGGCTTTTCACTGAGTTGAGGAGGTTCTTCGTAGTGTTTTGAGATTACTTGATGGATGTCATTAGATCCGACCCACCAAGTGGATTTTTTATGCTTTCTACTCTTCCTGGACCCTTTGGGAAAATGGGTTGCAAGATGACATGTTTCAAAACAAGATCTGCAATGCAAGGAAACTCTCTCATAGTCTAGTTTCTGAGACCAAGAATAATTTTTACTAGTAAGAATAACTTCAGTTGGGAACCCTTTACTGAAGTCCATTTCCACGCAAATACAGGCAAAAGTAGCGGTGCTCTGCCTCGTACTTTCATGAATTGCAAAGTGGAATTTTCCCGAAGCTAAACCGATGGCTTCAAGAGTGGTTAAAACCCAAAAGTGCAAGGGAAGATTGGGAAGTCTCACCCAAATGGGGGCTGAGGAAAGTATGTCAATAACAAGATTGAAAGGAGTCCAGGGTTTTATGCACAAACTTGAGTTTCCCCAAACCACGAGCCCGAGTTGAAAATAAAATCTTGATCCTCCTCAATGTTGAACTCAACAATGAAGAATCCTTTTGCACAAGGATGAACGAAAGCTTAGTATTGCATGATAGGAATCTAGGTAGCTGAGATCCAACTGTTGAGATTTGCTAACTTTGGCCAAAGACCATTGAAGCGATAGACCAAACTCACGGATTTGTAATACTCTTTTTCTTCCTCGACATCTTGTCCCATGGGAATGGAAAGTGAAGGGGATTCCTGGATCAGAAGAGATGAAAAAAAGGGAGTAGAGTCACACTGAACAATATCCCGAAAAGAAACACCAGATTGAGAAATTGAAACCGTCTTGAGAATTGAGGTGGAAGAAACGGCCCCACAACTTGGGGCACCTGTAGAAATAGATGAGGCCATCACCATGGCCGACAAAGGAGGCATGGATGAGGGCCACAGGCTCAACACACGCCAAGGGAGAGAGCGACCAGGGTAAAACCCTAGTTGTCGTTGCCATTTGCGGGAGAAATTCCTACTCCATGAAATTCTTACCAAACAAGCAAATAATTCAAAAATAAATTGGATGATGAAGTGTAGTGTTAAGGTACTCTGTTATGTGAAGTCATCGGTTTGAAACCTCTTCTCAGCTTGTATGTATGTAAGACTAAGGGGCATCATGAGCACACTTGGAGATTATAGTGGTAGCGTTCAAAATAGACCCAATATCACGAAACTCCACTAATTACCGCCAATAAAAAAAAATTAGAATAAAAAATTTTACTCAGTGATATATTAATGTCACACTTATATCATAGATTTAAATAAATTAGAATAAAAATTTTCCATCGCTGATATATTAATGTCACAATTTATATCATAGATTTAAATAATAAAATCTATCACATAATTTTGTGTGAAGATGAATATATATATATATATATATATATATATATATATATATATATATATATATATATATATATATATATATATATGTTGGATGTATTTGTCATAACATAACATACATCTCGCAACTCATTATCGTTATTTAGTATATAAAATCATTTTGAAACATATAATATAGAACAATTTGTTCGGTCATGATCAAAGTAAGATACGTGGAAGATGACAATAAAGTACATGTGGTTGTAAAATATATAGGTAACCATCAATATATCTTATCCAAATCCCATCTCTAGTCAAACAATCCATATCTCTAGTGGAGAGCATCTCGTCATACACTTTCTTAATATATATTGAGTGCAAACTCATTTCTCGTTAAAAAACAATTTAAGTTAGAACTTTTTATTTCCCATTTCTGGTTGTCCATAAATAAATGATCAATATTTGATAAATGATATTCAAACTGCTTTTTTTTTCCTGTTTTCCTGGTTTGAATACTTAATCGCAATACCTGTGTTTTTTTTTTTTATCTTTTCTCATATTCTTATTAGCTTCTGAAACATTATTAACAAAGCATTAAATATCATTATTAAAATATATAAATTAAATTTTTATTTTTTCTGTTTATTATTTTATATGATTATGAAGAATAATATGAAACTTGAGCAGGGAGAAACTCATAAATTTATTCCTATTGTATGCTTGAATTTGGGTAAATTTTGATAGGTTTGTAATAATTTAAAAAGTGTTTTCACGTTGCCATAAGAGGGGACTCCCCAACGAGGCCTCTGCTCCACCAAAGTCCAAAGCTTTTCCTCTGCAACCAAAATTGAATATAGTGTCAAGTATGAAACTAGTATGTCAATGATCCTTCTCAAGATGTACCCTTCTGAGCTAGGTGGATATCGGTGGCCACCCACCTATTCCAACTGGTCCATTTTGGCAGTTTCAGTTTGGCAATTTTGTTTCTAGTTTTCGAGTCTCAAACTTCTGGGGTCGTTTTGAGGCCCTAAACAACATTTTTAGGACCCGCCACAGTTAGACTATGGACAAAGTTAGAGTCTGACGACAACATGTGTATTCCTTAGATAGACCTTTCCAACGAGCTATAATGGAGATCATATGCCAAAGTTACACCCTCAAGAAGTTGATACACCAACCTACCCAAAAAAGGGTCCACAAAACTATTGGCTTTTCATCTTCCGGAGTTAGACTTTTGAATTTTTCTTTATGTTAAAAATGTCTTTAGAGCCTCATTGTAAATCATCTTCTTGCAAATGCGAGTAGCCATCACATCTCTTCTAAGATATAAGATGGTACCATTCTAGCGAGTCTTTCACTCTATATTTTTACAGTCTTTGTACATTTTCACTCATTAATAGAAATTGTGTATTACTGTATCTCTGTGTTTATGGTTGCATCTCTGATACATTTATATTATATTATTGGATACCCGAGATATCTCTGTACATTTATTTATTATATCTCCCTCTCATTTTGTGTCGAAAATAATCTGGATCAGTGGTATCAGAGTAGGCTGCTCTTTATCATTTTTCAGTGCATGTCCCCGACGATGTCCGAGTATAGCAAGTTGGGTCTCAAGCTTGTCTCTCTTGAGTAAAATCGCTCTCACACACCCAAGAAACCCTCCATGGAAGAAGAAAATAAAAACGACGGAGCAGAAGATTCTATTAATCTATTGCTTAATAAAGCTCTCACGCGACAGCGTGACGAAATGATGGAGAGTTTTTCCCACATCCTTCAACGCATGTCGATAACAACCGACGCGTCTTCATCAAACGACCACTTTGGAGGCACCTCGTCTTTCAAGGTACAAGTTAATTTTGATATTCTCGTATTTGAATGACAGATATATATAGATGCTCTAGAAAAATGGTTAAATCTGCTAGAAGGTTATTTCTTTGTTCACAATTTTTCCGACAGGGAAAAGATCACCTTCACACTCCTTAAGGCTCTCCCCATGTCAAACATCAATGGGAAACTTACTAGGAGTAAATTTTCACAAAGGAGTCTGGAATATATGGGGTTGAGTCCACCTGAGATTTTTTTGTGGATGCGGTCAAGGAACAGTATTACCCTATTGGCAACTATGACGATCGATACATGAGATGGACCACACTATGACAAGAGAGGGGCCAAGCAGTGTCAGAGTTCACCAATACCTTCCATACCTTGCGCACCAAGTTGGGTATCAAAGACTCCAAGCGATATTTGGTTCTGAAATACCGTGGCGCTCTACACAAATACATCCAAACTGAAATGGATTTTCTAGATATCTCATCACTCGATGTTGCTTATCAATATGTTGTTAAAATCGAGTAGAAATTTAAGCACTGAAACAAACGGGAGTTCAGTTCTGTAAATCCGCAACAACCAAAGTATGATAAAGACGACCCTAACAAACAGCCTCCTGAAAAACATTCTAAGCCACAGGAAAAGAAGGGTCACGTAAAGACGAAGAAGGACATCCAAAAATGGTGTGATTTCCACAAAATCTCATGGCACAACACCGATGAATATTGCTCAAAACAATCATTGGTGGTCGAGATCAAAGACAAGGAGACAAATTCTGATTCCGATTCTGATTCAGAAAATACTGGTAGAAGACAGGTCATCGATGCAAACACCACTGTTATTTTCGTGACTGCAACAATTCAACCAGAAGAACCAACAAATCCTGAAGAGGGGGAGCACCTTTTTCATTCACAGATGTGGGTGAAGGGGACCCACTGCATTTTATTGTTGATAACAGAAGCCAGAATAACCTCATCTCAATAGAGGTCGTTAAACAGTTGGGATTGTCAATAACACCACACCCGCAACCATACAACATCGGGTGGCTTCGCTAAGGATGAGATATTCATGTCAGCCAGCAATGTTGATTGTCATACGACATCCAACCCTTCAAGGATGAGGTATTATATGTTTTTTCCCCGCTGGATGTCTGTGATGTTCTCTTAGCCAACCATATATGTGGAAGTGCCATGCTATTTATGAGTCTCTACCCTGTAGTGTCATTGTTACTTTGGGGGGTCATCTCTACAAAATACCAGAGGTAATTTCGACTATTGTCCCACCTAAACAGTGCCACAAGGTTGTATCTCATACTACAAAATTCAGCTTCTTCACAAACTATTCAAAAGGTGAACATAAGGACATTACAATCACGACAACCTCGGACTAAGCACCTTCTATCCAATAGAAGCAGGTCAACAAGATTAGAGAAAAGCGCAAAGATTCCTTTACACACAGTCATCTCATGTAGCTCGTCTGGTTGAATAGATTCAAGCCCGCCAGCAGCAGGTTCACGATAGCCTTCCACAAACCAAACAATGCGATGTCTCCAACAATGCAATCAACTCACCAAGATTCAGATTCAACAATCATTTTCCCCTCTCCCTGGGGAACTGAACGCTACGACATCCAACCCTTCAAGGATGAGGTATTATGTGTTTTTTCCCCGCTGGATGTCTGTGATGTTCTCTTGGCCAACCATATATGTGGAAGCGCCATGCTATTTATGAGTCTCTACCCTGTAGTGTCATTGTTACTTTGGGGGGTCATCTCTACAAAATACCAGAGGTAATTTCGACTATTGTCCCACCTAAACAGTGCCACAAGGTTGTATCTCATACTACAAAATTCAACTTCTTCACAATCTATTCAAAAGGTGAACATAAGGACATTACAATCACGACAACCTCGGACTAAGCACCTTCTATCCAATAGAAGCAGGTCAACAAGATTAGAGAAAAGTGCAAAGATTCCTTTACACACAATCATCTCATGTAGCTCGTCTGGTTGAATAGATTCAAGCCCGCCAGCAGCAGGTTCACGATAGCCTTCCACAAACCAAACAATGCGATGTCTCCAACAATGCAATCAACTCACCAAGATTCAGATTCAACAATCATTTTCCCCTCTCCCTGGGGAACTGAACGCTACGACATCCAACCCTTCAAGGATGAGGTATTATGTGTTTTTTCCCCGCTGGATGTCTGTGATGTTCTCTTGGCCAACCATATATGTGGAAGCGCCATGCTATTTATGAGTCTCTACCCTGTAGTGTCATTGTTACTTTGGGGGGTCATCTCTACAAAATACCAGAGGTAATTTCGACTATTGTCCCACCTAAACAGTGCCACAAGGTTGTATCTCATACTACAAAATTCAACTTCTTCACAATCTATTCAAAAGGTGAACATAAGGACATTACAATCACGACAACCTCGGACTAAGCACCTTCTATCCAATAGAAGCAGGTCAACAAGATTAGAGAAAAGTGCAAAGATTCCTTTACACACAATCATCTCATGTAGCTCGTCTGGTTGAATAGATTCAAGCCCGCCAGCAGCAGGTTCACGATAGCCTTCCACAAACCAAACAATGCGATGTCTCCAACAATGCAATCAACTCACCAAGATTTAGATTCAACAATCATTTTCCCCTCTCCCTGGGGAACTGAACGCTACGACATCCAACCCTTCAAGGATGAGGTATTATGTGTTTTTTCCCCGCTGGATGTCTGTGATGTTCTCTTGGCCAACCATATATGTGGAAGCGCCATGCTATTTATGAGTCTCTACCTTGTAGTGTCATTGTTACTTTGGGGGGTCATCTCTACAAAATACCAAAGGTAATTTCGACTATTGTCCCACCTAAACAGTGCCACAAGGTTGTATCTCATACTACAAAATTCAGCTTCTTCACAATCTATTCAAAAGGTGAACATAAGGACATTACAATCACGACAACCTCGAACTAAGCACCTTCTATCCAATAGAAGCAGGTCAACAAGATTAGAGAAAAGTGCAAAGATTTCTTTACACACAGTCATCTCATGTAGCTCGTCTGGTTGAATAGATTCAAGCCCGCCAGCAGCAGGTTCACGATAGCCTTCCACAAACCAAACAATGCGATGTCTCCAACAATGCAATCAACTCACCAAGATTCAGATTCAACAATCATTTTCCCCTCTCCAACAATCATTTGGTGTTTGCAGTGAGGTTTGCCTTGGGCTTATTGCCCATAGGCTTAACAGTCTCAACACTCTTAGTCACAGTGTGGGGTAAGTCTATAGGAGGGTCGACCGAGGGTTTAGGCAGAAGGATACGGTAGGGTACTGGGGCTATAACCTTGACCTCGCTCACCACAGGTTTGTCAACCTGTGTAGGGTTCGAATCCTCGAAATCATTCCGAGCAACGAAATTGCTCCAACAATCTCCATGTAGACTCAAATGACAGACAACAATAAGCTTAACCAACCCATAATGAAAAAGGCTACTATCATCCTGGTGTCTTTTGTACTTCTTCGACATTTTAAACAGGCTTCGATGCAAATAATAGGGCATATTGAGAGAGTATCCCATAAAAACCATAAGCAAACGCAGGTGGTGGAGGAACACCAGCCCGTAGCGACCTTCGCAGGTCACAAACTGCTTGATTATCATCAATAAATCATGCCAACGTTGTTTAAGCATGGCTACGGGCATACCTTTATCACAGGAGGTGATTTTTTGTGACTGAAACAACAATGTCCACGGCACTTCCTCGACCTTGCAATTCTTGAACCATTGTTGTCCAGTGGCAGGCAAACCCGTAGCAAGACTTATAAACTGTTCATCAATTTCCAAATGTATATCGCCGACCTTGGCTTGACAGCCATCGAAGGTCATGGCAAACTGTCGAGCCATGCAAAGGTTAAAACCCTTGAAACGTTCCACGAAGATAAGCCATCCACTGTCTGCCAAATCTTGGCGGGCATTATCAAACATTAACAGGGCATGTTTGCCATTGGGTTCAACTCGCACGACTGGTGCCATGGAGTTGAATGCATGGCAAGGAAAGGGTTTGAATTCATCAACACACAGTAACAGAGCTACCCGAACCAACAGCAATGAATCGAGCCAAAAGGAGTAAGCATAAATGCACGCATGCGAGGGTGGTGGAGTCATTCATTGCCATGCACGATAGTTATGGTAAAGTACAACCGCCGATTTACACATCTGTTCAAACAATCATAGCATAGCTCAAAAACCATATCATTTGGCCAACCAAAGAATCAAATGGTGAGTGTTATGCCAATGCGCCAAATCAACTATAGTTTTAAAACCATCGACATTCAACGTGAAACCAACACCAAATGTTAGCCATGCGCCATTGTATAAATGTTTAACCAATGTGCCAAACAAATTCATATAGTTGACAAACCAAAAGTTATAAAAAGATTAACATAAGGATCATATCATATATATAAAAACAAAAATAAATCATAACCCCTATGCAATTCATAGAATCAATGATTAGGCAAGTCATAAAAAGTATAAATCTATATGCTCAATGTCTCACAAACTTAATAAAATCAAGTTATGCAATCAATATAAAAATGTCCAATTAGCATAGTTTAAAAGTCCTTTCAGCCACATAACGATAAACAAAAGGTAAGTGTAGTAGAAAATATCGATAAAAAGATCATGACAGTTCAGATAGTGATCGAAATGTGACCTCGAAAGGAGAAGTTTTCACGCTTACAGTCGTGAAAACTTAATGAAGACAAATTTGCAAACGTCGCAAAAATGAAAGTGTCGTCTATTTAAAAAAAATACGACGAAAAACTTGATGTTTGCAAGACACAGGTGTAGGGAGCTTATAGATGATAAAAAAAATGAGTTGGTTGCCAACACGTAGATGAATTTGCTTTACCTAATCAACTAGAGTAGGAGATAGTCGTTTCTCTTTGTTGCCTATTACATGTATTAAGTTGTGCCAGGGGGTTTTAGGATCAAGCTCACAGATTGGAAATAGCGAGGACAAACTTTGTAAAAAGGTACACGATTCCCTTTCTCCTTCTGTCTTTCTGATTGGTTAAAATGACTTTAAAGGGATGTTAGTGTCCATTTGTAGTGTTTTTGTCTTGGTATAGGGGTCTGGTAATCTAAGGGAAGTTTCACCTATCCGTAGGGGAAACATTTTGTAACACTAATACCATAGATCTGGATTGGATAGGGAATGAAATGAAACACACATATAAATATAGCAAAGAGCACAGTAATACAATGAAAACCTTCTAGTAATGAATAAAATAGCAAAAAACTATAGGACACAAACTGACTAGAATGGTGGTAACTTGTCTCTGAAGAGAAAGAGAGAGAGAGAGATTTAGGCTACACTTATTTGTAAAAGATAATACAAGAGGATGAAAGAATGGCCTTTTAACATAAATCAAGAACCTGAAAGGTCTAAAACACTAACCCTATGAGGCAAACTACCAAAAGGTGTTTTTGGGCCTTGAGGTAGTTAGTTTCTACATCAACTTCCCGAGGGTGAAAATTTCGCACATAATCTTTGTTTGGGGGAAATACTAGCTCATTGGAAAGCTATAACTAAGAGATACAATGTTGTGTCATGGCTTCGATATGTCGACAACAAATCTATGCCCTTGAATTTCCCAGAAAACATTGTTTAGGGCCTCAAAATCGACCTGGAAGTTTAGGACTCGGAAAATCATAAAAAAACATAACAAGATGGAGAACTGTGTTGAATCAATGGAAGAGGTGGGTGGCCACCAATATAATCCTAGATCACTATGAGACCAATAGGCTTGGGTGGTTTATCTCATTGAAAAACATTCATGGTTTAGATCCCTGAAATTTTTTCATAGATTCATAGTAGTATGATATTATGGTAGATTATTGGCATTATTGACATTCTCTACATGCATTATTGGCATTCTCTACATGCACACCATAACTCTCTATTTCTAAGTAGCAATATTTCTTCTAGCAAAGTTTTCTCTGTAACTAAAATATATAGTAGACACAAAATATATACATCTTTCACGTCTTATCATATCCTATTTTTTTTCCTTGCATATAGATATATATTTTTTACAATTTCTTAGAAAAATGTTTGAATACGGTTTCATTATATGTATTGTCTATTTCGATTACACATATTTCATGTCTTATCATATTCTAATTTTTTTTCCTTGCATATAGATATATATTTTTTACAATTTCTTAGAAAAATGTGTGAACACGGTTTCATTATATGTATTGTCTATTTCCATTTTATTTACAATCATGACCCTGAAAAGACAGTTTTGTTTTTGCACATTGCTTTTAAAAGAAAAAACTCTCGTTGTCATGTTGACTCATAAGCTTTATGGTGCCAATTCCTTAAATGCAATCAATCTATTTGTAAGACATTTAAAAATATATAGTCAAATCTTGAAATCTATTTGTAAGACATTTAAAAATATATAGTCAAATCTTGATTGTTTTGTAACACATTTACAAACTTTGTTATTATGTTCTTTTCTTATTAGAAAACCACATTTTTTTTTTTATTTGTCTCTGAAAATAATGTGAACTAATAGACCTTAATTGCAACTATGAACTGCCTTATAATTTCTATTTTTGTTCTTTGTTACTGAAAATAATCTAATGGACATGTGTTATTTCTTCATAGAGGATTTACCGATTCCAAATTTTAATTTTACATGTAGTGTATTTTAATATCATTGTATTGGACTAACCTAATATATGAGGTATAATGTCAACGATGTTAAATTTTCCATCCCTATTCATTAATACCAAGGTTCAATATTTATTAGATATCAAGCCATCCTCATTTTACAATACACCCATATATACATTCTATTTATTTACTCGTATAATTCCCTCATGCATAATGTCTATTGCTTTTTGCTCACATCAATGAATGCACCTTGCCATATCATTTATAATCAAATCTATGTCAAAATTCCATACTTTGTAGGTTGAATTCTACATTTGTTCAATTGAAAAATTGCATCATACTTAGCATTCGCTTGATATTTGTTCTTTTGTTCCTATTTATGCTAAATAAACCATCAAATGTGTTTTTCATTTTTCATTAGGCATCAAGGCAAGGAAGATAAAGAAGAAAAAGAGAAACATTTTTCAATTGTGTAACTAGCATACCCTGGCTACAACTTCACTTTTGAGACACATAAGCTCCTACAACCATCATGCAACAGAGAAAAGAAAACAATGTTGCTTTCAAAAAACTAGATTGCAAATTTACATATTATGTTGTTGTTTTTTTCTATAGACTTTTAACAATTTCTTCTTGCACAATGTGTGCATGTGCGCACACATGCGCCTTTTAAAAACATTGTACAACTATGGGTTTTGGAAGTATTATTCAACATCGACATTCTATGATCTATTAATATCAAGAATATAGATTGTAATTGCAACATTGCTACTCTAGCACAATAGCTAACATGATGCATTTTTTTCTATAACTTTCTCTTCATATCTTTCTTTCTCAATTAGGTTGGTTCACAAATAATATTAGTGTTATGTGTTGTGTTTATCTATTTTTTCATACTCCTCATAGAACTTGTTATCACTCCAAGAAACTCTTTGGGGTTGTAGGCCAAAGATGCTTGGTAACTTAAAATATGAATAGGTTTATGATTATGTTGGGATAAAATGGGATAACTGACCTACTAAATCATATCAAGACAGTCAAAGAATATATAATCGGATGAGACATTGCTTTCAAGAATCAATGATCAGATGAATAGCATAACA
>SNQJ01S0054470.1:0-12466 GCA_010110895.2 Picea sitchensis | reverse complement strand
CAAAGTGAAGATTACTATTAAATCAAGCTATGAACTGACTAATGAGATGACAGTCATATTACAGTTAAGATAACTTGAATAAAAGCATAGAAGGAGTAAGAAATGACAATTTGATATTAATAGAGAAAGAAGATTGTGATCTGTATTACATATCTATGACAGTCTATTACAAAGCAGCATGGTATTGTATCCAGAATTCCCCCAGTCCTATGACTGAACCCCCCTTTGGTGCTCCCAATGTCTTTGGATTTATAGCCTTACAAGATGAAATCTAGATCCTTGAAAGATGGATCAGATTTGCTAAAAATAGTCAAATCAAAATAGATACAACAAGTATAGGATGAGATCCTATAAAAATGGATCTAGAATACTATAAATGGAAAGTCAAAACAAAATAGGAAAAGATCTTATTTAAGGGGTCAAACTCTATCTTGATAGTCTTCATGTCCTCCAAAATCTTTGACATATGTAAAAAACCTTCCAAGGTTGATGCATCATCATAGGAAATTTGAATTTTCCACCTTTGGCAAAAAAAAAACATTTTTTTGCTCATAAACTAGGTTACCATTTTTACCTTTCCATCTTCTTAAACACATAATACATCAAGATAAAACCTTAAATCTGATGTATTTAATTATTATGCATCTTTAGAAACCAGCCTTGAAAGATTTGGTTGAGAAAAAGTCAGATCTGGGAAAAAATACGAGCTTGCTGCCATGTAACAGGTTTCACCAACTATTTCGTCCTGAATCCGACCCTTTAGTTGTTGAAAAGCAGAGCTTTCACCAGCTAACTAGCAAAGTTCAAGGCAGAATAGCTGGTGAAAGCGCAGATTTTTTAAATGAAAATTGCCTTGGGAAAAATCGAATTTATCAGTCGTGGAGAGTCCGTTTTACATGCTTGAATAGTCGATTGACATCTAGAAATCCTAAGCATTCCAATGGTACTTTCAAATCTACATTTGGAGCTCAGGAAGGCAGTCAAAAGTTCCCTACAATATTAGGCATCATTTTTCAAACAAATTTCAGAATGAATTATTTGATCGCTAACATCTGGCTCCAACTGTGATGGAGACCTTCTTGCGAGGTCTCTAAGAACCTGGCAGACCTTGTGGTTTTAGTATTGGGCATGGAGTCATTCAGCCTTTACAATTTATCATCTAGCTATTCTCCAAAGTTTGTTGTTATCTTTCACAATCTTCTTTTTTTGATTTGGTGATTTAATCTTTTGATATTCTCTTATGTTTTAAATCACTCCAAAATCGCTTTGTTCGAGCTCAACCATTCAAAATTGTCATTCTGTAGTTTCAACAACTATTTCGCCTTCTGTGCAGGTGAAATCTATTGATCAATATTTGCTCCAACTGATAGCAGACTTTTGTAGACTTGAAGAATTTGTCCTTTATATCTGAATAATGTTGCATCACCATGTTTAGTAAACCATAGTAATTATGTAATCTTCTATCTGCAAAAGTTTGCAAAAACCCTAGAGCCAAAAACATAATCTCCTTGCCTGTATATTATCAATATCTTCAATCTTCATTGTCTTAAGTGATCCTTTCATTCCTTGTTGGCAGATTTCATGACTGCCATCGTATTTTGAGCATCCTTGATGCCCTCCATGGCAAAGGAAAACTGATCGAGATTGAATGTTTGATTGTGAATCATTTCCCTCTGTCCCTCATACATCCTCTTTTGCTTAATTATTTTCATATCCCCCTTGTCCACTGTATGCAGTTTGCCTAACCATTGCATCTTCATAAAGACTATCCAATGTGAGCTTGTCAAAGTCACTAGCCAATTTACTATCAATTTGACTAGAATTATTATGCGTGGGTGTAGTGACACAAGCCAATTCTTACTCAACACCATCAAGTGCCATGCCTCAGTTAGAACCAACAAATCAACAGTGTCTGCAGAAGGTATCGATACAATAGCAGTTTCATAAATAGGCGATTCAACTTCTAGAGCTTCCTTTTCCCCTTCTTTTTGGTCTTCTGAAGGAGAAGCTTCTTCAGGTCTATAGGTCAAAAGATGTTTCTCCTGAAATTCCAGTGCCTATCTTGCTACATGAACCACACGAGGGGCATCTCGAATATAATCTTCCATTGTTGCCAGAAATGAATGAGGTGGTTGACCCCAAAAATGGGAACTGGAAATTCTAGGCCTTTGCAAACTTCATAAAATCCAAATAGACTATCGACCTGTTGACCAAACCTCCTATAAATATCAAGGGCTTTGACGGCTTCGTGTCTTGGCATCCCAAATACTTGTCCACCAGATTGATAATACCATCATTGATTGCACAGTAAATCTTGAAGCTTACCTTCACGACCAATGCCAGGGCATATTGAATGACATAGTTACCAACGGCTGGTCCCTTGGGCCTTTATCACATACGGCCTGGTGCCTGTGTTTATTTAAAAACCATGCAGGGGATTGATAGCAGATGGAAATGCTTTGCATTAGGTATTGACAGTGGATATCTTACAGCTCAATGTGAAACATCTGCTCCAAAGCCAATTTAAGAGAATTAATGTCAGTAGGGTCAATTAGGCACAAATAATCTTATTTGAACCATTCAAACTGCTCAATATCAATGCATCGAAGATAAGGATTGTACATCCCAAGCTCCAATGCCATAATCTTTGTCATCGCGTTTATTCCTGCCTTGGAGGCTGAATATGCAATTCCTTCAGGTAATTCCCCACGTGGGAGGCCACCAATGGATGAAATATTAATGATTGACCCACCCCGTTTTGCTTCATGCATGCGCTTGCCACTTCCTTGGACACTAGCCAAGTTCTTCTGAAATTTGTTGTGATGACCTTGTTCCATTCATCCTCCTTCAAATCTAGGGGAGAATTCACATTACCTCTGAAGCCAGCATTATTAATAAGCACATCGATTCTACCGAAACATTGCCAAGCAACTCCCACGGACGCATCAACTGCCACATCACTCTGGTTGATATCAAGCTCCACCATCATTGCTTTGATGAGTGGTCTTCTATTGGACTGCCCCTCCAGTGAGGCAGGTGATGAAGTATTGATCTTGTCAATCTCCTCGCAGAGAGAAATCAAGAGTTGGGTTCTTCTAGCAGTGGCCACGATGTTGCATCTGCGCCTCGCGAAACTCAATGAAAACTCCCTTCCAAGCCCCGACGATGTGCCAATCACCATAACAACCTTCTCTTCCATCGAAGTTTGTGGGGGACTCAGAGAAGAACAGAGAAACACTTTTTTTTTATCTCTGCAACCAAAAGAATGTCGAAATCTGTTTCTGGAAACATGACCTGATGTCAAAAACGATCTCAGCATGATTCACCTCAAACTGTGCAACACTAGATACCCAAATTGGCCTCTGCAAGATTGTTTATTAAATCAAATTATATGTCAATCTCTTGTCACCATAGGACAGTTGCACACGTATTCTCTGCCTGCAAAATTGGCCATCTAAATCATAAATTAGCTTGGCGTGATGGCTTAATTCATGGCTTGATTTTACAGCTAAATCATGGCTTGAATCGTGGCTTTTCCTTTGCTATCTAAAAATCCGGATTCCATTCTTGCAAGCCCTAACAAATGCCACCACAAACCTGCAAGTGTTGACTCATTCAAATTTCAACTATCTGGAAACCAAGGCTAGGGGCCATTGATCTTCATGTCTTCGACAAATGACACGACCCTTCTTGATTTTTGCAGAAAAACATCTGTAGATTAGACAATAAGATCTATTATATTTTCCCTGTGCCACTTAATAATACACTTGGCAATATTGCTTAGATATCTGCGCATTGCACCATCGACGGTTTGAATTCTTCTGCATGTAAATAGGGCACATGATATCTCTGCCCTTTTTTTTATTATTTTCTCAATGAAATAATCCTTCATGCGTGGAGATTAAAAAAGCTTAAGACCTTTATATGCACCAAATTTAATATTCCTATTTCAATGAGGTGAATAAGAAAGGAGTTGGGTGCTCAACGTTGAGCTTTATAACTTTATGTGTGACTCAACTTGTGTGACATGAAGTTTAGTCAGTCATTTGTCTTGACTCGTGACTTGGAGTGCTAGGCTTTGTGTTGAACACATCTGATTTGAAAACCTGGATTTGGCATATGAAAATACAAAAGCTAATACAACTAGGTTTATTAACCAGGAAAGATTTTATTTATTTTTTGCCAACTCAGGTCTTTTACCGGTACAGGAAGCGCATCTACAAATAGTTCACCGTCTATATTCTAGTCTCCTTATTCAAGAAAATTGAAAATAACCTACCTGCTCAAAGAAAGAGCTTATTCTTCTTATCTACTCCTACTCTAACCACTATACTGCTTCAAGATCGGGTAAAATCATGCTTCCAATGAAGCCATACAAGTATCTGAATAACTGGTAAAACTTCTGATCTGGAAATGATGAATGCAAGAAACCATAGAATATTGATATACAATTCGAAAGTGCAGCATAACCAACCTTCGTTTGACAAGAGCAATTTGACATTTATGTTGCTTGAATACTCCAGATAATCAACAAAAGGATCAATGACGCTGTAAGAAAACACTTCTTCCTACTGCTTCATCTGAACATCATAAGATCTCTGCATACCCTCCTTCTGAGAATAACTGCCACCTTCAACTGCGTGCAAATCTGAACAGGGTTGCAAACTAACTTCATTGTTGATGATGAATTGTTTGTTGTTGTCTGCAGGTCTATGTTCAAGTACAGTGCATGCAAACCTGTTGATTTCTGTAGATGACTTTTCAATGTCAGCTGCAGGAGTTTCAATATCTACTGCGAGAGTTTTCGGATGACTGATTTGTTCACAGTATTGTTCTTCATCAAGATATTCATCAAGGACAAGTGAGTCCACCACTCCCTTGTTTTGCACAGGAAAATGAACAATCTCTTGATCTTCCTCTTTTCTTTCAGGTGCAAATACACCATGAGAAACCTCTTTAAAAATTTGAGAACAATGCTCTTCTATAACTAATCCTTCATGCAAATCAAAGGCAGCAGGTGTGACATAGATAAGATCTGATGCATCTACAGCTATGCAATTCTCATAATAATCATTTGTATCCTGAAGATTTTCCTTAACAACATAATTTTCATTTTGACAAACAAAAGAAAAGACTACTTCCTGTTGAACTTGCTTCTCGAATTCATCACAACAATCTTCAAAGAGACTTTCAGCTGGAAATTTATCTTTACAAAACAAATGGAAAGCATAATGAAAACTTGCCAATGAATATATGCTTGAAGCTGGAAGAGATATGCACCAATCAAGGGCTTCTCCCTTCAATGAACATCTGAAAAGTTTGATTTGAACATCCTCATGTATAATTTCAAGCCGATGAATAAAGTCATACAAATCTATCAAGTGTTCAGCTGGAACTTCCCACTCTTCTCCTCGAAATATGGGAAGACTGCGTTCCCATTCATATCTACTAGGCACTGGATGAGGGTAACCAAAAATACTTGAAAAATCACAAAACGCATACCTCTTAGCAAAGATCTGGTTCATGTCATACTAGTGGAGTCACCAACAAATTTCTGAACAATGGAGTCGCTATTGAATTCATCCTTCATGGAGACACTAGATAGATGATTACAACCAATGTAATGTCTAATCCTTGTCTATCATCAAGGAGTAGATATAATGCCGTCTCCCAGGGAAGCTGAGCTTCGATCTCCTCTCCCCGGCAACGACGCCAATTTGTTATCACTCCAAGAAACTCTTTGGGGTTGTAGGCCAAAGATGCTTGGTAACTTAAAATATGAATAGGTTTATGATTATGTTGGGATAAAATGGGATAACTGACCTACTAAATCATATCAAGACAGTCAAAGAATATATAATCGGATGAGACAGTGCTTTCAAGAATCAATGATCAGATGAATAACATAACAGTGGATGAAGAATACTATACTTACTAACCAGATCACACATGTGATGGGTCGGATAACATAGTGCAGGTATCACTATTAAATCAAGCTTATGAGTTGACCAATGAGATGACAGTCATTGGCAACTAAGACAAACTTGAATCAAAGTGAATATTACTATTAAATCAAGCTATGAACTGACTAATGAGATGACAGTCATATTGCAGCTAAGATAACTTGAATAAAAGCATAGAAGGAGTAAGAAATGACAATATGATATTAATAGAGAAAGAAGATTGTGATTTGTATTACATATCTATGACAGTCTATTACAAAGCAGCATGGTATTGTATCCAGAATTCCCTCAGTCCTATGACTTAACCCCCCTTTGGTGCTCCCAATGTCTTTGGCTTTATAGCCTTACAAGATGAAATCTAGATCCTTGAAAGATGGATTAGATTTGCTAAAAATAGTCAAATCAAAATAGATACAACAAGTGTAGGATGAGATCCTATAAAAATGGATCTAGAATACTAAAAATGGAAAGTCAAAACAAAATAGGAAAAGATCCTATTTAAGGGGTCAAACTCTATCTTGATAGTCTTCATGTCCTCCAAACTCTTTGACATATGTAGAAAACCTTCCAAAGATGATGCATCTTCATAGGAAATTCGAATTTGCCACCTTTGGAAAAAAAAAACAGTTTTTTGCTCATAAACTAGGTCACCATTTTTACCTTTCCACCTTCTTAAACACATAATACATCAAGATAAAACCTTAAATATGATGTATTTAATTATTATGCATCTTTAGAAACCAACCTTGAAAGATTTGGTTGAGAAAAAGTCAAATCTGGGCAAAAATACGAGCTTGCTTCCATGTAACAGGTTTCACCAGCTATTTTGTCCTGAATCTGACCCTTTAGTTGTTGAAAAGCAGAGCTTTCACCAGCTAACTAGCAAAGTTCAAGGCATAATACCTAGTGAAAGCGCAGATTTTTTAAATGAAAACTGCCTTGGGAAAAATCGAATTTCTAAGTCGTGGAGAGTCTATTTTACATGCTTGAATAGTCGATTGACATCTAGAAATCCTAAGCTTTCCAATGGTACTTTCAAATATTCATTTGGAGCCCGGGAAGGCAGTCAAAATTTCCCCGCAAGATTAGGCATCATTTTTCAAACAAATTTAAGAATGAATTATTTGATCGATAACAAAACTTATGATGCCCAGAGTAAACTTGACCAATGTACCGAAAAAACACAAAAGGTTATTGAATTGATTTCTTTGCTTACAACTTACAACTTGAAAAAGCACAAAAGGTTATTGAATTAATTTATTTGATTCATGTTGGTGCTTGTAATAGAGTTTTGTTCATTGGCCTAGTTATCTGCACCCAAGTATTTGTTGTTATTATTGTACTCAATTTTATATGGTATCATTTCAAGCATATGAGATACAAGAAAATGAAAATATCTCTCTAAAATATCCTTCCTCTTCAATGGTTTTCTTCTATATCTATCATTTTGGACTGCTCAAACAGAAAATGATAGACAATTGGATTTCTTATTGTGCTTTTTGAATCAATCTAGATGTAAATGAATGAACTTCGTATTCAATAGTTTTCTTGTGTATCGGTCATTTTATATTTATCACAAAAGCACTGATACATATTAGAAAACTGCAAAAACAATGATTCACATAAGAAAAACAACTAAAATAATTTCTCTGGGAAATTTCAATTTCTCTTGTGGATAAGAAGTTATTGTATGTATGGCATTATATTCATTGATTTTCATTGCAAATTTTGAAAACGTTATTTTGCATTGGAGACCACTTTTGATTCTAGTCATTGTTTCTCGTATTCAAATCAATACCATTGTTCCCTCTTCTACACATTTGTTCTTCCATGCTCCTCTTGCTTCATTCTAGGCTGATTTGTTTAGACTAAAAAATGTAGGGACATCCCCACTATGTGGCTCTTGTTTTAAGCATAATAGATATGTTTCAAGAAACATTACAAAATAAAATAGTAATATATAGAATTTTTTGATAACTTTTGTATAGATTTAAAGTTTGTGGATCATATCTTCAAATATAATAAATTAAATAGGACATATTTAATTTGTCTCACAATGTTATTTAAACATACTCATGTCAAAAGATCAACACCTCACATTGTTATTCCTGCAAAATTTGGCACAATCCTATTTGTTGCTTAAATGATCTTTCACGTGGTGACAATGATATGTAAGCTTAGACATATGGGCAACTCATGGAGTGGTCTTCTCAGATATCCATGTATTGTTCTCAATTCCTTTGATACGTACCCCCTTTCCTCTTCCCCTCTTGTGGTATCATAGTCCCCTCATTTCTTCCTTAATTAATCTTGTTGGTGGATAATATATTATCATGTATTTCCTTTTATATAATATTCCTTTGCATATTATGATTACCCATGGAAAAAATAACAACCATGCCATAATCCTAATTGAGTATGAGGACTCATAAGCATTCAAGCTCTACATTACGAATATTTACAATGTATGTCACATTTTTATAGAATGAGGTCGTTATAACTTAGCCTACAAGGTTTGACTCCTATCACATAAAGCACATCATAATAATAACACACGATTTAAAATATTATATTTCAGGGATCAAAACTAAGGTATTACATACACGAGGAAAATGAACATGTTACAAGGACAAGTGGACAAAATAGACGGTTTTTGCAAGCAATTTGTTGTAAGTCGCATTGCCAAATGCATTATGAGTGGCTAGAAATATGACAACTCTCCATCATTGTTTGCAAGTGGATGTGCAACCAAACCCATGAGAGGTAAATAGTATAAATAGACAAATATCACGTGACAAGGACCTAATGGTTAAGCGCATGTATTTCCTCTTAACAGATCACAAGCTTGAATCCAGAGAGGAGTAGGGTATGTACAACTGTGTATATTTAAACAATCAAATAATTGCACAGAAGTGATGATTATATGTAAATCTTATAAGAAAAGGAGTAAGTTAATTTTGAACTTTCTTTTTTACTTATAAATATAATATAATAGGATAAAAAATACAAAACAAAACTTTTACATAGTAAAACATTACTTGGGTTTTTTTTTCCAATTTTAAATCACCCTAGATCATTAAAAACTATATTAAAATGGAATATGATTATATGTAAATCTTATAAAAAAAGGAAATAAAGTAAGTTAATTTTGAACCTCTTTTTTACTTGTAAAACAAAACTTTTACATAGTAAAACATTACTTTTATGGTTTTTTTTCCAATTCTAAATTACCCTCGATCCTTAAAAACTTAATTAGAGTTCACTTATAAATATATAAAAAATTCAAAACAAAACTTTTACATAGTAAAACATTACTCCTCTTAGAGTTTTTTTTCCAATTCTAAATCACCCTAAATCCTTAAAAACTTAATTAGAGTTACTCACTAATAAGAAGTCCAACTTTCTATATTACAAAATTCCCACAACTATATTACACTATTAATACATTCCCAGAAAAATAAATAATTCCTACGCATCCGACATTTGTTCGAAAATTCTACACGAAAACATAGACAAGTTCCCAACAAAATTTCAAAAAAGTAGATGATTATATAGATCACTTCAAATACTAAAAATATGTATATGAAAAGGTCTAAACCTACCATTCAGAAATGCCATGTTTTTAGGAACGTTGAAAGTATATAAACATTTATGATAACCGAGATATTTAATATTAATAAATAACATGCACTTCAATGCAAAATAATATATATAAAAAAAAAGGCATGTCTATTCCTTTGGGTTGAGGTTTCATATTATCCACCCCACTAGTATTATAGACATGTCCCTTTAAGTCATAGAATTCTACATCCAAAGGAAATATCTTTTTCAAACATATTTAAATCCATTGTATGTCCAAATATTTTGAACTACTCGTTTGTTGAAAAAGAAAATTGAAAAGTTTAATTAATTCGGTGATTGCGTGAACATTCATATCACCTTGGTGTCTTTAATATTTAAATCATTTGTATGAAAAGTCCGAATATTCTGTACGTTTGTGGTTTGAAAAAGTAAGGGGAATTTTTCTTTTATTGATTTGGCATCTAAAGTATCAACATTCTTGTCAGCTTGGGATTTTAATATTATTTGACGTAACTTAACTATTTTGACGTATCAACGACCAAGTAAGAATCACAGAAGTCTGCTAAACAAATATCACACTCACATTGACAACTCTCCCTATTTGGCTTTATTGGAATAAGGGAAGAATGATGACGGTGTTTATTAATTATTAGTATCTTCTTTTTTTAATCATAAATCCCTGTGTTTTTTATTAATAGAATCTCTGGTCAATTTATGCCCACTCTGGTAAATTAATTAGGCAAAAGATGAAAGGAGTGGAGTAACTTGGAGCAATCTTTTCTCTTGTGTTATTTTTTTGGTAGGTTTTTTGACAACTCCATTTTACATTTTCAGTCAATCAAGAATTTTGATCGATTTTCTAAGTATCTGGGTTGGTTTAAAATGGGGCAAAACCTTTTGGGTATGGTTCTGAAATGTATGGAACTTTGATTCATGCGAAACTCAGACTACCCGTAAAAATCTGGGTGGATTCAGGCCCCTTTTTTTGCCTAAAAAGGGAGTTTGTTTGCTTCCAAGTTAGCCTACTCCAAAGATGAAAGGTTGACTTCCGTTTCTCTAAGTTTAGTGATATTTTTTTGAATTCAAAACAAATTTTTTTTTTAATAAAAACTGGGAGATTTGCATTATAAAAAAAGAGGTGGGTTTAAGAGTTACAAAAGTTAAGAAACTTTGGGTCAATCTGGGGCCTCAAATACACAACTACTACATGTTACGAATGATTTCTTCAAATACTCAAATAGAAATTTCACATAGAACAACCTCAGTGAATACACTCGAAAAAAGACTCTGAGAATAAAAGTGAAGAGACACTACATCTAAATTAACTTGTTGGGGAAGAGCTCGCCTTTTGGAGTGACTTGTGAGTCTACTTCATGTTACCATTGGTTGTGGTTGTACATGTGATTTCTTCTTCTTTCCGACTATCGTCCAAACTTCATTTGCAGATGGTGAGGTATTTGTAATGCTTATGGTTCTTGGATTGTCTTTATCTGAAGCTTCTATTTTTTCTTGATTTGGAACCTCGGCTTCATCAGTCTAGTCTACCCAACATGTCAATGTCAGAAGAGATTGTTGGATCTGGAGTCCTTGGTTTGAGACTTGAAGAGAAGATGCCTCTTTCTCCAACCTCTGAGTGGTTCCCTAGTCTAAGTCTTGAGATAACTGAGATGGTTGGATAGGAGGATATGATTGAGAAGGATTTTCACTGACATGAGGAGGTTCTTTGCAGTGTTTTGAGATTACTTGATGGATGTCATTAGATCCAACCCACCAAGTGGATTTCTAATGCTTTATATTCTTCCTGGACCCTTTGGGAAAATGGGTTGCAAGATGACATGTTTCAAAACAAGATCTGCAATGCAAGGAAACTCTCTCATAGTCTAGTTTCTAAGACCAAGAATAATTTTTACCTGTAAGAATAACTTCAGCTGGGAACCCTTTACTAAAGTCCATTTCCATGCAAATACGGGCAAAAGTAGCGGTGCTCTGCCTCGTACTTTCACGACTTGCAAAGTGGAATTTTCCTAAAGCCGAACCGATGGCTTCAAGAGTGGTTAAAACCCAAAAGTGCAAGGGAAGATTGGGAAGTCTCACCCAAACGGGGGCTGAGGAAAGTATGTCAATAACAAGATTGAAAGGAGTCCAGGGTTTCATGCACAAACTTGAGTTTCCTCAAAACCTCGGGCTTGAGTTGAAAATAAAATCTTGATCCTCCTCAATGTTGAACTCAACAATGAAGAATCCTTTTGCACAAGGATGAACGGAAGCTTAGTGTTGCATGATAGGGATCCAGGTAGTTGAGATCCAACTGTTGAGATTTGTTAACTTTGGCCAAAGACCATTGAAGCGATAGACCAAACTCACGGATCTGTAATACTCTTTTTCTTCCTCGACATCTTGTCCCATAGAAATGGAAAGAGAAGGGGCTTCCTGGATCAGAAGAGATGAAAAAGAGGGAGCATAGTCACACTGAACAATATCCCAAAAAGAAACACCAGATTGAGAAATTGAAATCGGCTTGGGAATTGAGGTGGAAGAAACGGCCCCATAACTTGGGGCACCTGTAGAAATAGATGAGGCCATCACCATGGCCGACAAAGGAGGCATGGATGAGGGCCACAGGCCCGACGCACGTCGAGGGAGAGAGCGACCAGGGTTAAACCCTAGTTGTCTCTGCAATTTGCGGGAGCGATTCCTACTCCATGAAATTCTTACCAAACAAGCAAATAATTCAAAAATAAATTGGATGATGAAGTGTAGTGTTAAAGTACTCTATTATGTGAAGTCATCGGTTTGAAACCTCTGCTTAACTTGTATGTATGTAAGACTAAGGGACATCATGAGAACACTTGGAGATTATAGTGGTAGCGTTCAGAATAGACCCAATATCACGAAACTCCACTAATTACCGGCAATAAAAA
>SNQJ01S0054469.1:37048-48661 GCA_010110895.2 Picea sitchensis | reverse complement strand
GGCGAAAGGAAGGTCATCTGGAAAAAACTTCGGAAGGGGCCCCTTGAATTTTTTAGGGAGTTCCTCTAAGGGATCCTTGGTTTCCGGGTCAAGGTCAATTTCTTCAACATGATCCTTTACCATTGGTAAGTTGGGCAAGTGGGAATTAGTATCATCATCCATGGGTATAGTAGCATAAGTCAAATCCATTTGTAACGTGCCACCCAACGTTGCAACAAAATTTCTAGATAAGAGCATTCTCCAAAAATCTGGGACATCTATGACCATAATGTCCACTAGGAAAAATATCTTGGGATATTGGTAAAGGTAGACCCTTACGTTCTCTGTTACACCATGTGTAGGAATGGCCCTTGATTCAATCTCATAGACATTTCTATAAGGCCTTCTGACTTCCACACATCATTTTTTCATTACCTTCAAGGCCATGACATTTGCACCCGCTCCTGAGTCAAGCATACAGTTGTTCAACTGTTTATTGTTCATTTGCATGGAGATAAATAAAGGTGGGTGCTCGTCATATTGTGGTATAAAATGGTTAGCTTGGAACATTATAGGAGGGTCCAAAAGTTCACCTTTCACTCTAAAGAACTTCTCAACTTTATTTCTCATCGAAGTAATCTTAATGTGTTGATGATTGCAACTACGTGAGACATTCTCCAGGACACAAACCTAATAAGAGATCCCATGAGAGGGGTGTGTGGTTCATATATGAGACAAATCTATAACGTAGAGATGACCTCCTCCTTACAGAGAGTTGAAAATAACTCCAGATGATTCTCTTGTGTAATGCGGTGAGAAAGGAGATCTGTAGAGTTCGATGTTCCTGTGGCTGAGCACAAGGTGAACGTGTGAATTCCCAAAGTGCCGGGTGCATCATTATGAGACAGAAATGAAGATGATGTATTATCATCCTCTGAGCAGAGATTTGATGATGAACTCCAGATTACTCTCCTATGTAATGCAGTGGGAAAGAAGATCTATTGAGTGGACATGCCTGTGGACGAGCACAGGTGAATGTGATCCTAGTGGCTGAGCACTAGTGAGAGTGGTTCTCCTATGTAATGCAATGAGATAGAGATATGGAGATCCCTATGGATGTGCCCCTAGTGGCTAAGCACTAGTGGGTATATTATATCCCTTGCTATATTGTTTAAGAGTCAGACCTGCCCGTAACCCTAATTGTAATGTAAAGGGTACAGGTCGGCCCCACCTCAATGTAATTGATAATTAATGTAAAAGATAATTAATATGGTTAATATACATTATATTATGAGATATAGAGGTTGACCATGTTGTGCCAGTAGACACTTATGTTGACATGTCAATTCTAATATAAGTAAAGGTAAATTCCCCATTGAGGAATCATGTCTTTTTTGTGAGTTTGGAAATTTCAACAAGTACATCTTCTTGGGAAAAGTGCACACCTCTCTTGGGTGCTAGTCTTATAAGGTTTGAAAGCACCCTCTTGTGTGCTAGGTTTTCTTGGTGGTGAAGGTCTTTCTCTTGAAGAATATAGCAAAGGATCTAGCTGGGTTTTCTTCCCTTGTTGAGAAGGGTTTCCCAGGATACTTCTTGTGTTCTTGTGCATGGTGTTTCTTCTTATGATCTTGGTTGCTGCAACATAATTGTTTATGGTTTAAGTTAAATGATAAAAAGGAATGAACTTCATGATTAAACCTTTCTTATTGAAAAATAAACATGGTATCAGAGCATAGGTCTTGAAGAACCCATTGCACAAACAACTTTCATCCATCCTCTCTCTCTTCTGCAGAAACCGTACGACCCTCCTAGGGTTCCCAGAAAATCTGTACGACCTACTCTTCTGGGGGTTTTCAGCACTTGGCACTTGGACTTTGGGGCTAAAAAGGGCATAGGTGTGTACAAACTACTTCAACGCACTTCCAACAAGTCTCAAACTACAATTCTGATCATTTTGACTTTTTGGCCCTAGGGTTTTGCTAATTTCTGCAGAAAATTTCAGAATTGTGTTTCTGCAACTCCTTGAAGAAGCTATCCAGCTTACCAGGGCTATCATATCCTTCAAAGGATTATTTTTGGCAATCATGAGTCAACAAAACCAAAAAGTGATAGCCTAGCCTAGCCGTTAGGTTCTCTAGCCTAACTGACAAGGGTTTGTGAAGAATCCAAAAATGAGAAAAATCATGATGGGAGGCAAGCTTGATGGTTCAAGCAAACTTAGTTCCAGGAGGACAAGACCTCAATGAAATAAATACATCAACATCTCAGCACTAGCGGGTATGGTCCCTACCAATGATAATACTTGTTTAATTGATAATGGTGCCTCCAGGCACATGACTGGTCTTAGATATCACCTAACACATTTCGTTGATAAAGAGACACATATACATGTTGTCCTCAAGGATGATGCCATATATAATGTGAGAGGATTTGGAACTTCTACCTTCCAACTAGATTCAGATATGCAACTTCAATTAAAGGAAGTACTATATGTACCCAAAATGAAGAGGAACCTTGTCTCTATTTCTACCTTGGAGGACAAAGGCTACAAGATTACCTTCTTAGAAGGAAGAGTTATTGCACGACACAAAGACTCTCATATAAATTTTGCCAAGGTAATTGGTGTCGAAGAAAACAACTTGTACAGATTAACCATCAAACCAGTCCAAGCCTTGCTACATGAAACTATCAGCTTGAGTGAGCTATGGCATATAAGACTTGCTCACATTCATTATAGAGCTCTTCCATATCAAGGGAAAATGGTAGCAGGTCTACCAGAAATACAGATTCATCATAAAGGTGTTTGCAAAGGTTGTGCCCTTGGAAAAAATGTTAAAAGATCCTTCTCAAGCAGTGACAATAGATCCAAGGAAATCTTGGACTTGATACATTCAGATGTATGTGGGCCAATGAATTTTTCATCTATGAATGGGTACTTATAATATGTACTCTTCATAGATGATCATTCCTAGAAAACTCGTATTTACTTCCTGAAGAAAAAAGATGGATTCCTTGCAAAATTTCAAGAATTCAAAGCTCAGGTTGAGAACGAGACCAAAATAAAAATGAAGATATTAAGATTAGATAATGGAGGAGAATACACCTCAAAAGAATTCAACAGTTTTTGTATTGAAGTAGGGATCAAGAGGGATTTCATGGTTCCTTACAACCCTCAACAAAATGGGGTTACTGATAGGAAAAACATAACTATCATTGAGGCAACCAAAGCAATGATACATGATAAGAGTCTACCTATGAATCTATGGGCAGAAGCATGTATGACAACAATATATGTTCAAAACATAACTCCTCATCATATCTCGAAGAACATTACTCCAGAAGAAGCCTTCACCGAAGTGAATCCTGAGATTGGACACTTCAAAATATTTGGATTTCCAACATATTTTCGTGTACCCAAAGAAAAGAGATCAAAGCTAGAACTTTCAGGAAGAAAGGGCACATTTGTAGGATACAATGAATCCTCAAAAGAATATTGAATATACATTCCTATTCAGAGACAAATTGAAGTAAGTAGAGATGCTACTTTTGAAGAAGAAGTAGCCTTCCAGAAATCCAGAGAAGCGCAGATGGAAATTGATAGTGAGACAATGCCTTCTCTCCCTTCATCAGTTCAGAGGGAGACATACATTATTCCAGTTGATCCAATAGCTCTAGTTGATCCATTTGTTCCAACTAATCCAATTTTTCCAAGCAACATACCCAAAGATATTACAGTTGCACATAAAAATCCTGCTTGGGCCCGACAAACTCTACAAGAAGCAGAAGGGCATAACGCCCCACAAGGAACAACCAGAGAGAGAAAGAGACCAAAGAGATTATCAAGATACCTTTCAGCCATGACCCACATTATTGACTCAGAGCCATCTTGTCATGGATAAGCTTCGGGTGAAAAAGTATGGAAATATTCCATGACTGAAGAATACTAATATACATTGAAAAATGATGTACGGGAGGTTGTTCCAAGACCAGAGGGAAAGGTTGTAGTGACTTGCAAATGGATTTATAAAATCAAGCATGCAATTGATGGAAGCATAAAAAAATACAAAGGAAGATTTGTGGCCAGAGGTTCTCACAAGTAGAGGGAGTTGACTATGACGAGTCATTTTCTCCAGTAGCCCGATACACCTTCATCCATTCTATCATTGCACTAGCTGCTTCCATGGGTTGGAAGCTACATCAAATGGATGTAAAGACAACTTTTCTTAATGGTGAAATTGAGGAAGAAGTTTATATAGAGTAGCCAGAAGGATTCATTGTACACAACGAAAGATCTCATGTATGTAGGTTAAATAAAGCCCTATTTTGTCTAAAACAAGCACCATGTGGTTGGTACGAGAAAATGGATGGATTTCTAATGAGCTTGGGATTCAACAAAAGTGCTGCTGATCCAAACTTATATTGTCACATTGATGGCAATGAGTGTTTGATTTGTTCCTATATGTGGACGATATTTTCCTCATTGGTTCAGAGAGACTCATTACTAAATGAAAACGAGCATTGAATGCTAAATTTGAAATGAAGGACTTGGGGCTGATGCATTACTTCTTGGGACTAGAAGTATGGAAAAAGACAAATGAGATTTTCCCGAGTCAAGGAAAATATACTGTGGAGATACTGAAAAAGTTTGGCATGACAGAATGCATATCCATGCCCACTCCAATGGAAATGGATTTGAAGAAAATGAGTAATACTTATTCAAAAGATGTAGATCCACACTTATACCAATAGTTGATTGGATCACTGATGTATCTGGTTAACACCAGACCAAACATTTGCTATGCAGTAAATGTGCTTAGCCAGTTTATGAGCCAATCGAGACAGACACACTAGATAGCTACAAAAAATGTATTGAGATACTTACGAGGCACAGTTGGTTATGTCCTAAGATATGCCTCCAGTGTAGACTAGAGCCTATAGGGTTATGTTGATGCAGATTGGGCAAGAAGCGCAATAGACAAAAAAAAAACACCTCTGGTTGTTGCTTCCCTTTAGGGGTCTGCCATGGTTTCCTGGTGTAGTATAAAACAAAGCTCAGTGGCATTAAGCACCGCAGAGGCAGAGTACATTGCATTGAGTGTAGCAGTCTGCGAAGCAGTGTGTCTTCACAAACTTCTTAATTACTTGTTCGATCATGAGATGGATCCTACTACTATTCATTGCGATAACCAGAGCTGTGTAAAGCTCTCCGAGAACCTTGTGTTTCATGATAGATCGAAACACATTGAAATAAAGTATCACTATATCAGAGACATGGTTCAGAGGAAGAAAATACATGTGCAATATCTTCCTACTCATGAACATATCACATATATCTTCACCAAACCACTTTCCAAGACAAAGTTGGAGTATTTCTGTGAGAAACTTGGCCTGGTGGAGAATGCCTCCCTAGCTGAGAGGGAGTGTTGATGATTGAAACTACGAGAGACATTCTCAAGGACACAAAACTGAGAGAGAGCCCTTGAGAGGGGTGTGTGGTTCCTATCTAAGACAGAGATGGAACATAGAGATGGCATCCTCCTTACAGAGAGTTGAGAAGAACTCCAGATGATTCTCCTGTGTAACGCAGTGAGAAAGGAGATCTACAGAGTTGGACGTGCCTATGGCTGAGCACAAGGTGAACGTGTGAATTACCAAAGTGATGGGTGAATCATCATGAGACAGAAATGAAGATGATGTATTAGCCTCCTATGAGCATAGAGTTGATGATGAACTCTAGATGACTCTCATGTGTAATGCAGTGGGAAATAATATTTGTTGAGTGGACGTGCATGTGGATGAGCATATGTGAACGCGATCCTAGTGGATGAGCACTAGTGGGAGTGGTTCTCCTGTGTAATGTAGTGATATAGAGATATGGAAATATCTATGCATGTGCCCCTAGTGGCTGAGTAGTAGTGGGTGTATTAGATCCCTTGCTATATTGTTCAAGAGTCAGACCTGCTTGCAACCCTAATTGTAATGTAAAGGGTACAGGTCGACCACACCTTAATGTAATTGATAATTAATGTAAAAGATAATTAATATGGTTAATATTAATTATATTATGAGATAGAGAGGTCGACCGTGTTGTGCCAATAGACACTTTTCTTGACAGGTCAAATCTAATATAAGTAAAGGTAAATCTCCCATTGAGGAATCATATCTTTTGTGTGAGTTTGGAAATTTCAGCAAGTACATCTTCTTGGGAAAAGTGTGCACCTCTCATTGGTGCTAGTCTTCTAGGGTTTTCAAGCACCCTCTTGTGTGCTAGGTTTTCTTGTTGGTGAAGGTATTTCTCTTGAAGAATATAACAAAGGATTTGGCTGGGTTTTCTTCTCTTGTTGAGAATGGTTTCCCAGGATACTTCTTGTGTTCTTGTGCATGGTGTTTCTTCTTGTCATTTTGGTTGCTGCAACATAATTGTTTGTGGTTTAAGTTAAATGCTAAAAAGGAATGAAATTCATGATTAAACCTTACTTATTGAAAAATCAACATAATGATCTTTGTCAAAGGTATAGGTGCATTGATCTTTTCCAGGATGCCATTTATGTCAATATTAAAGTCAATGTCACTGGTCTTTGGAAAAGTGGGACTAGGGGGAGGATTGATTGTTGGTGGTGGAGAAGGTCCTAGTTTATGGGGATTAGGGCCATTGGGAGGAGCTTGAAGAAAACTTCTCCATATTGTGTATACTTGTAATTCCTTCTTCTTGAGCTTCTCGCTTGATTATTCATCTGTTTTTTTTATGATCTCTATCCTAGCCCTCCTGATTACTTCCCTTTTTCCTTCCTGAAGCTGTTTAGATGTGATATTGAGGCACACTTGGGGAGATACAATGAAGATATGGTTTATGGTGTCAAATACATTCATATGATCGGGTTCCCCATTACTCCTTGGGCATTAAAGTTCTCAATATGAATCCCCTCAAGGTAAGAACCAAGGAGTTTCTTCTTGACTTATAACATTTGAAGAATCTAGAGTGTTGGGGACCCTTTGTTCATTTGGAGCCCTAGGTTTCCATGCTTGGTTTGATATTTGAGGTGGGCCCCTGAAAGGAGGCTTAGTGGATTGTTGTTGTGACCTCTCTAAATAGGTTATCTTGTTCATCATTATGGTTTGATTCTTGCCAAGGTCATTTATTGCTTCTTAAATGCTTTGTACCCATGGAGTGCTAACATTTTGAGTGGGCTCAACATTGTGTATTATTCTTGGTTTGGTTTCAACTTGGGATCTTGGGGCATACAAAGGTTCTACCTTGTAGGATGAAATATTAGCTTCAGTTTTCATCGCCATCTCTTGGGCCTTTTAAAGGGTCTTTGGACCCTTGTCCTCAAGTAAGTACCCGAAGTGTCTCAGGAAAGCCTTAATGTAGAGGAAAAGGAGGTGCTATTTTCTAGGGTGAATTTTTCTAGGTATCTATTGGAGAAACTTCTCAAAATTGGCATCAAACTCCTTAATAGTTTCATTCTCTATCTTCTTAATTTTTGTAAGTCACATCAACAACAAGTTAGGATCCTCCTTAGCACCCCATATTTTAAGAAAGTTCTCTTCAAGTTGATCCATGGTCTTGATACTCTTGCTAGGGATACAATTGTACCACCTCCTAGAATCATCGATAAAAGTGGATGAGAAAGGTTTCATCACTAAATCCTCATCGTCATCACTCACGAGATTAAGTTGAAAGAACACCCAAAAGTTACCCATATGTTGTTCGACAATAGTCACATCATTACTGAAAAACTTGGGCAACCACTTTTCATACTTAGGAGGTATATGTCGAGGGTATCCTGGGATAGAAAAAATGTTTAAAGGATTGAAGATATTGGACACCCATTGCTTTTGAGCCATTGTAGAGTAAGGAAGGTTTCTAATGAACAAGGATTTTACTATGTGTGAGTTGTGAGGAAGACTTCTCTTGTAGGCCTTAGGAGGGTTAATGTACCTCCTTAAACTTCGTGGAGTCACCAAATGGTCTTTCTAGGATCATCAAAATAAAGGTGAGGGAACTACCCTCAGTGGAGTCACCAAGTAAACTTGTACCATAAGAGATTTTGGAGAAAGTTTACCAAAGATATGTTGTTGAGGAGAATGAATCAATCCTCCTCGACAACGGTGCCAAAATATTATTACAGGATTTATACTTGTACAAATCCCACCATAAGATCCCCAAATATTGTGTAATAATCGAAGAACCTACAATTGTCACCTAAGTAGGGACTTCCCTTGTTTTAGTGATGGAAGAGGTCCACCACAAGGGAGGCTTCCCTAGTGACCTCAAGGGATCAAAAAGCAAGTTTAATATCCAATCCTACCACCCCCTATCTTGATCACCGAATGGATGGTCTAGGTCAATGGGAACAAGAGGTTGTGAAGTAGTTTGTTGTACCTTCTCGAAACAAGAACACTTTGTAGCATATATATAACAACTTCCAAGCCAAATGATGCAATAATGACCTCTTTTAGACACTAGACGAGTTAGATTTCTATGGTTGTTGAAAATTGCAGAAATAAACTAGTCTTATAACAACAATAAGTAATTTGTAACAACAACAATAATTAGTGCTCATAAATGCCACAATTGACCATGAAAATTAAGCATACAACCAATATAATAATATCCAATTGCTAGAGGCGATTTTTGAGTGAGTTAAGCCACCTTTAGATGAGTGTATGCAACAAATTAATGTTGTTTTAGATGGTTGTAGTGAAATTTTATAACAACAAAAAGAAATATAGTGAGTTTGCTAATGTTAGTGTTAGTATAGTTAGTAGAAAGTGTTAGCGATAATTCTGGTCTTGGGATCGAGAGCATTCGGGTTTGCAAGTTACACGAGAAGCGCCCTAGAGTAGCATGGGAAAATATCGTTTTCCGGCTTCCAATCAAGCGAGCGGGCAAAGTATGTCGTCAACGACCAGGATCCATGTATAGAGCAGATCAACGATCGACGAATAATCGCGGTTGGCAAAGTTGCGCCAAGATTAGCGCAATGGATAACGCTTGTATATCACCAAAAATATCTCAGCCGTCCATCCAGAGGGGACACCTGACTGTAAGAAGAGCCATCTCGACACCTCGCTCATCGCAACTCCAACGTGCAAAAAGAAGCTCCATCATCCCCCTATACGCGAAGTAGCGAGAGCATTCAGGATCCGGGGCCCGCTGCAGCGTCAGATGAGTTTGGGACTGCTAGATTTGAGGGAAACGTGGCACCAGAATGAGCCGTCTCGGTATATCGCTCATCACGATTTCGATAAGCAAGGTTGGCCATTTCATATTCACGAATGCCGAGAGCATAGAAGCTGGGGCCCACGAGGCCACGAAGCATTTTCAGCCATCCATCAAAGAGGGACACGTGGTGCGCAATTGGGTTCCATCGCCTCCTCGCCCCTCGCAAATTTAAAGAAGGAGGACCAACCTCCTCCTTTCTATGAGACGCGAAGTGGCAAGAGCGTCCAGGACTTGGGAACCGCAACGCTGTCGGGAGAATTCAGAACCGTTTGATCCAAAGGGGCGCATGGCGCCGGATTAAGCCTCTCGGCGTTTCTCTTATCGCGATTACAAGGAGCAAGGATTTACTCCTTCCATTCGCGAATGCCGAAAGCACTTTGGAAGTAAGCACAGGGTCGTAGTCCGTGGTCACTTGGAGGCGATAGAAGGAGCTGCGCAAAAGGCCAAAGCACCGGGTGTAGCTGCAGAAGGGATCATTGTGTTCTCTAAGTGCTGGTTTGATTTGATCTCAATCCTGATAATTGCTTGGAAAGAATGAAGAAGAGAGGAGGTGGTTGAAACCTCGCCTCACTCATTAATTGCGAGGTATGGAGGTCCCGACAGAAATTCTGCCCGCGATGGTCCTTTGCATTGGTTTTCCCACAGAAGCCATGTCTATGTCCTCAACTAGCCAGAAGAGCCTGCGCACGCCAAGTCAACATTCAAGGGGGCTCAGCTACCACCTGGCGCAAGCCATGCTGAATTAAAGTGGCATATGACAGGGGAACATAAGACATATTTGATTGAGGAGACGCCTCTGCTGGGAGAAATGGACTCAGGAGTATATGTAGGTAATTTTTCCATTTTTGTAGTATCGATGGTAGAGCAGAGCTCCCGACTGTAAAGTTTTATCTGCTATTCTAGTTTTTGGCTCATGAATTTTTGTATGGGAGATTTCTTGTTTTATGACAGACAGTTCTTCTTACTCCGTCTAATTTTCATCTCACGCTAAGAGAGTTTGTGAACGATCGACTTGTGAAAATTATTGCAGTGCTGTTATGATAAATGATTTATCGTTGCATTATTGTATTCTCTGGTTTTCTGTGTTTAAGTGCAAGACGATATCGTGTTTAAATGCCTTCTTCTACAATCTGCTAGGAACCTGCTGTTCATAACAGACCCCTGTTTTTCTCCTGTACAAGTCTTCCACCTATTCACCCTTTACTACAACTCACTGTCTGAAGTTTACGCAAGACCTCGCTTGCTCATGCATACCTGGCCTAGTTTCAGAGTTAGAATCGCATTGTTTTGAGTTCCCTTCCATTCGATCACCCATCTATGAACAAACGTGACATAAAACTGATGGGTGTCAGGCTCTGCTCTTGATAGCAATCCAGGAGTGACTTCCATTGCCAACATTTCTGGCACCGTTGCCGGGGAATGAAGTTGAAAATTATCCCCGAGTTTGAACGACAACGATCAACTGATTCTGAAGGTGCATCAGATATTAGAATTATCAAGATTGTTGCTGTGCACCTGGCGAATCCATTGTGACGACTCCGCTATGGCGAACTTGTCAAGTCCATTATGGCTTTTAGAGGCAGACACACGCGGTCCAATCCTCAGCTGCCTCTAGCTACACCCGGAGATGATCAGGAAGTAGTTCGCGGGAAAGGAAAGGCATCAGAAGGAGAAGCTGCCACCGGACTAGGTAATCCGCAGTCTCCTTTTGTAGAAGCTCCATTCTCTCTGCCTCAGTTTCCTGGTAGACTGTCTTCTGAAGTTTTCCGTTTCCTGAATTTCGGGAGTGTTCCTACTGAGTTTTCCACTCCTGGTCTGGTATTGGAGGGAGAAATCCTTGTCACTCCCCTCTCCTCTGAAACTGAACCTTGGCGTAGACCTAGGACCACATAAGTTTTCCCCACTCCTGCACAAGGAGGAGCACCTGCTAACTTGAGCTCATTAGCTTTCTCCTTGGACCCACTTTTGTTTCCCACTCCACTTCGAGACTCATTTTCCGCAGCCCCTTCGCGAACTCCTTCTCCTCCAAGTTCTCCTCCACCTAATATTCCTATGGCTGGTGTTAATCCCACTATGACTAGAATGGAAGCTATAATAGCCGCTAGGTATGCTCCCCTTGTGTTACCTCAACCCCTCAATGCCCTCCCGACAGATGGTTACCTCAAGCAGCTGCCCAAGTTTACAAGCGAGGGGGACATAGCCGCTAAAGAGCACCTGGAAGCCTTTTATACCTTCGCGGATGATAATGTTATCATGCACTCGGATGTATGGATGAGAATTTTTGTCCACAGTCTCCAAGGAGAGGCTAGAAAATGGTTCAAGGCCTTGCCTCCTGGATCTATTGATGGAATCGAAGCACTAGACAATGCCTTTTTGAGACAATGAGGAGATAAAAAATATTTCAT
>SNQJ01S0054469.1:21800-32629 GCA_010110895.2 Picea sitchensis | reverse complement strand
CTTTCTAGATTCATAACATACCACAAACCCATTCTGACTGAGGACTCCTCCCAGTCCTTCTTTGCATGCGTTTGTACACACTACAAAATCTTCATTCGGATCTGCAATCCTCAGGATTGGAGCACTGGTTAACAGTTGCTTCAATTGTTGGAAGCTTCTCTCACATTCTTTTGTCCATTAAAATTTATTCTCCTTCCTTTGTAAGAAAGTGATGGGGTGAGCTATCCTTGAGAACCATGTAATGAACTTTCTGTAATATCCATCTAGACCCATAAATGATCTGACTTCTATCACATTCTTAGGCATTGACCATTCTCTGATGGCTTCTATCTTCTCAGGATCCACGCCTATCCCATCCTTTGAAATGATATGTCCCAAATAATGGATATGATTTTGATAAAATGAGCACTTTCTCAATTTGGCATACAGTTTGTTCTCCTTTAGCACCTGCAACACCATCCTTAGATGATGTTCATGCTCTTCCTCCGACTTGGAATACACCAGGATTTCATCCAAAAAGACTATGACAAACTTGTCTAGATATTATCTGAATACACCATGCATTAGGCACATGAAAACAACAAGTACATTTGATAACGCAAATGGCACCACTGTGAATTCATAATGACCATACCTTGTTCTAAAGGCGGTCTTGTTGATGTCTTCATCCTTTATCCTTACCTGATGGTACCCTGACCTAAGATCTATTTTTGAAAATATCTTGGCCATCCTTCAACTGATCAAAGAGATCATCAATCCTTGGCAAGGGATACTTGTTCTTTATAGTAAATTTATTCAATTGTCTAAAATCAATGCACAATCTCAATGTCCCATCTTTCTTCTTCACGAACAAGACCGGGTCACCCCAAGGTGACACACTTGGGCATATATACCCCTTCTTCAGAAGTTCTTCAAGCTACAATTGCAGTTCTTTCGGCTCTGGTGTACTCATTATGTAAGGATTTTTTGACATTGGAGTTGCTCCAGGCATCAAGTTTATAGAGAAATCAATATCTCTCTTCGGGGGTAGTCCAGGTACCTCCTGGAATACATCTTCAAAATATTTTAATATTGCATGGTCTTCAATATTTGACACCTTATCCTTAGGTGCTTCTTCCATATGAGCTACAAATATTTGGCATCCCTTCCTGTAACACTTCTTCAGCTGCATTGTTGAGATTTCTCTCACAGTAACTACCCTTGGGATTCCCTACACTTTCCTTGGGTTTCCTTCCTCATCCAGGCAAGTAAATGCCTTGTTACGACAGTCTAAGATGGCATGGTGTTGGTCCAACCAATCCATCCCAATTAGACAGTCATAGGAACCTAAAGGTAAGATGTTCAATTCAACCCTTGTGCTCAGTCCATTCATGTCCACTGGACAAGACTTAACCAACTCAACAACCTTTCTCTTGGATCTTGTAGCCAGTTGCACTAACCAAGATTTTCCATCATTTCTTATTGGCAAATGCAAACTTTCCACCATTCTAGGATCTATATAACTATGACTAGCTCCTTAATCAATTAAAATAGTAATGGTTTGGTTGTTGATCATACCTTCCACTTCAATCATATGTGACTGATATTCTTCCTGCTTGTTTTCTAGGGTTGCGTAGATCCTTGGCACACTTCTACCCATGTCCTCCACTATTTTTGCCTGTTGAACATTGTGTACATCTCTCACTTTGTCATTTATGTGGGGGCAATATCTGTACCTATGATTTCCTTTACAAACCCAACATTCCATAGTTGGTTGTCTTGGCATTTGCCCACCTACTTCAACCTTCCTGGGATCTCTAAAAGATGGTTGTCCTTGAAGATTGTTCCTGAAAAATGGTGGTTTGCTTTCCTTCTGCCTCTGCTCCCTCTTAAAATTATTCTTGTCTTCCCAAGCCTTTCGAAGAGTGGGCTTTTCTCTTTGCTACTCATATAGGAATTTTTCTCTCCTTATAGTTTATTCCATAGTTTTTGGGTCATCATACTAGATATTGTCACTGATGGAATATGGAAGCCTACTCAGATACCTTTGAATCTTAATTGTACCATCCTTTATGAAGGGGACATATTTCAAAAACTCCAATAATCTTCTTTCATACTCATCAATGGACATACTTCTCAGCTTGAGTTCGAAGAACTCTTTCATTTTCTTGTCATAATACCTCTTAGTTAAGTACTTATTTTCAAAATGTCTCTTGAATTCCCTCCATGTAACATTATTCTCTCTGACGTGTTGTACTTGCACAAGTTGATACCATCATATGGATGCCTTTCCTTTAAGTTAGTAAATGGAAATTCTTCCCTCTGCATAAGAAGAATAGTTATGTAGTTGGAAATATTTCCTCATGCCCAGTAGCCATGTCTCAGCATCTTCATCTTTCTTGTGTTCTCCGTCAAAAGTAAGAGGCTTGATTTTATTCATTTCACCCTTCAATTCATCCACTTTCGATTTCCTATGCTTTCTGGTAGGAGATGAACTTGAACTATTGTGTTCTCTCTTATTGGAATGTTTTGGGGAGTGACGGTAATGCTTGCTAACGCTTCTTGATCTTCCTTTCTTCTCAGGGGTCCCGTGACTCCCTATTTTTCTTGAGCCACTCTCCTTTTCTTTTCTATTATTTCCAGGCTCTGTATCAACTTTATGTTGAATTCTCCCTATTGTTCTGTGGCTTTCATGAGATTTTTGTTATCTTGTCTGTGAGTCTGGACATCTTTTTGCAACTTTTCAATGATTTTCATCATGTTTCCTTCTTTATCTATCTCTTATCCATGCCCATTGGAGTTCAATCCTTCAACTCCCAAATGGACATTCATTCCTTTGGTTCATTCTCTGAACTCAAAGCATTTTGTGTATCCTCCATTTTGGTGCACCATGGAACAATTTGGTTTGGTTCTGACAATCGTTAACTCTATAAACACAATGTGCATTCAACCAACATTTGTCAGGCCATCAATCCTTAACAAATTCCACAATATTCATAAACCACTTTGATTCAAAGAAAACTTTCAGATTTCATTCTGCGGTTCTCGATCAATCAAGAATCCTCGCGGATATTTTCTTTCTGAGCTTTTCTCTGTTCTGTAATAATTTTTTGGCACTAGCCCCTTTCTCTTAGCCCCCAACCCATGTGACCATGGTTGTGGCCAAGTGTTAGGTCGATAGGTGCTTATTCGGGGTTTTAGAAGTTTTCAAAGCACATCACAACAAATATCTCGGAGTTCTGGATTAACGAACTCGCAAAATAGGGTGGATCAACATTCCACGACTACCTACCATCCAACGGCTGACACCAACTATGGAACTACAGACATCTGAGCTATGGGACTTCGGAGCTTCGGAGTTTTCAAAGCTTCGGGCTTCGAAGGATTTCACATCCGCACATCCCCAACACCCCAAACCATTAATCTTCAAACACTTCCATATCACCTTTGGTGATGTCATTACGTCTCGTCACCTCAGCGTTATGAAATTTTGAAAGTTCTTCCTTTAGTTCCCTTATGAACCATTCTTTCGGAGTGTCAAGTCTCTGGACTTCACAAGTGGCATCACGCGTCCACTGGACCCATGGTTTCCATACTTGAACTAAGATATCGAATAGTCGCATCCCTTAACACCTTTCAAATTGTGGGGGCATGCATTCGCGGTTTGGAGTAACCCGCCTTTCATCCTGCAATTCTTCTGATGCTAACATGCAACCCCCAGGTAAAACCGTGGTTTGGATCGTGGGAAGGCCCTGGAAAATTAACTCCCATGCAATTTGGGTCCCCACACTGCCTCTTGGTTGTCGATATTGATATATTGTGATCAACGCCAATGTGGTCCCGTCGACCTTTAACTATGTTATACAACCTCAGGGCCCATATAGTACAGTTGTCAACATTTCGGGTGGGGGCACGTGGCAGGTATAGGAAAGGTCTGTATCACCTCTAGGTGACATCATCGTGACCCACTACTTCGGCTCCTTGGGCTTCGAAGCTTCAGGCTTCGGGATTTCTCGCCTCAATACACATTAATTCTATTGAACACCAAAATCTCAAACAACCAATCTGCTGACATGGGTGTCTTCCACCAATCAATGGCTATAAATTACTTCAGCTCTTCGGGCTTCGGGAGTTTCAACCTCTCCACACTCGTTTTCTTCTGAAGTGATTTCACCTGAAGTCCACAGATTTCTGCCACATATCCTCTTTCTCAGATCGACGGTACAGACGAACTTCATTACTCTGTGTATTTCCAAAGGAACTCACGGCTAGCCGCCTCGCAACTTTTCCAGATCTAATGGTCTGGGGTGACTATGTTTCCTCCTGAAGAAATCCTAGCCATGAACTCGTTAAACCTTGAGAGTTTCTCCCCCTTTGAATATCTCTTCACGCTATATCTCCTGAGCTTCATTTCTCAAACCCATTTCTCCTTAGATGGTTGCTCCGACACTTAGTCGACTTATGGATCTGTGCACTCCTTTCAACAGATCTTCGCGTCCCTTCACGAGAAAACTCAAGCTATTTATCCCGAGATTTTTGAGTCAAAGACTCTATCGACGCACTCCTTGCACCCAGGGACACTTTGAACCTCAAATTTTGTCCCTTTCGACAAAAATTAACTCTAAAATTTTTGTCTTGTTAACCACTAACATGGTCCATCCAGGCTCAGTGTCAAAACTTGGGCTCTAATACCAATTTGTAACGTCCCCGGCCACCGACCCCTGTCGGGTAATGCTACCCAAACTAATCCGGATTTTATGAGTAGAACGAAATGACTACAGATTCTTAACACAGAATAACAGAGATACAGAAAAATTGGTTTTCTATTCAACAAGGAAATAAGTTGAAACTGTAAAATGTAGCGGAAAACAAGCTTGTTGGAATGGTGGCAGCTTATCTCTGAGAAGAGATGTGACGGTTGCGCTCATTCGCAATAATATGATTACAATGAGGCTATGAAGGCATTTTTTACAATAAACAGGAGTGTCAAAAACCCTATACATCCAAAAACCTAACCCTAGGAGATGAAGTGCCAAAAGTAATGTGGGCCTCGTTTGGGTAAGTCAATACATCAACTTCCCGGGGTCGTAACTTTTGCATGCGATCTTCGTTTTAGGCGTATGATAGCCTGTTGGAAATATCTATCCGAGAACTACAACTATTGCCAAAAATTTCACAACCAAAAGTTATGATCGAAAGATACACAAAAAAACGTCATTTAGGGCCTCAAAACGGCTCCGGAAGTTCAGGATCCCAAAAACTGCTAAAAATAGTAAATTACCAAAATTGCCAAAAAGTTGTTTTGAGCCAGCTGGAAAAGTTGGGTGGCCATCGATATCCACCTAGATCAATCCTCCCTCCTTATGAAGCAATGGTCTCCATTGTGTTGAGTTCCCCCATCAGATGAGAAAATTCATGTTGAATTTGGCCCCGAGTGAGCCACTTGCCTTGGTGCAGGAGCTGCCCTGCTTTGACGACTCGATAAAGTTGGATCCTTTATTGTTGAGTGCCCTTGATCTCTGTGTCCACAATCTTATTATTGGATTCATGTTGTATACATTCGGGGTTGAGCTATGTTGGTTTCAGTTGTTCTTCTACGTCTCATGTGTCCCATAATGGTGGGAAATAAGGTTGAAGGAGGTCCACATTGAACATTGGGTGCAGGCCAAGGAAAGGAGGAATGTTGAACTCAAAAGTATTATCCCCCACAGCCTTAATAATGGTGTATGTCCCATAACAGAGTGGGTGAAGTTTCTGATGGCTTCCTGTACGGAATTCTTTCTGCAAGTGCAACCAAACTTTGTCACCCACCTGAAACTTATGTGGCACCCGATGTTGATCATGGTGTTGTTTGTACTTGTCATTGGACTTCTGTAGGATATCCTGAACCTGTTGGTGGATGTGTTGGATCTACTCAATGAACCAGGTGGATTTTTCAGCTTCAGTTGGAGCAGGATATGAGTCGATCGAGGTGACCGCAAGGGGAAATGCAACATCTATGGGACCCAATGGCTGGAATCCCAACCCCACCTGAAAGGGGTTGTGGTTGGTTGAGCTATGCAGGGCTTAGTTGTAGCTATATTGGACCTAGGGAAGACTCTCATCCCATGTGCAAGGGTGCTTGGAATTATACATGTGTAGGATTTGCACGATCATTCAATTTACGACCTCTGTTCATCCATCTGTCTGGGGGTGGAAGGTTGTGGATTTGGTGAGCTTGGTGTCTAGCAATTACCAGTGGCTCAACCAGAATGTGCTGAGAAATCGATTGTCCTGATCTGAAAAAATGGTTTGTGCAATTCCAAAATTTACCCAGACTCGTTCAAAGAAGAGCTTGGTAGTGGTTTATGTTGTGATGCTCTTCTTGCAGGCAACCAGAATCGCCATCTTAAAAAAGCGATCAACAACCACAAAAAAACAATCATTTCCCCGCTTGGTGGATGGGAGGCCCGACATGTAGTCCATTGACATGGATTCCCATGGCCTGTCAAGAATAGGAAGAGGGGTGTACAGGCCATGTTTTTTAGTGGTCGGTTTGGCAATAGTGCAGGTACTGTAGGACCTGATATACTTGTTGACCTCATGTCGAAGTTTCATTCAGTAGAAATGTTTATGTAGAATCGCCACTGTCTTTTTGACGACGAAGTGTCATGCCATCCGAATGTAGTGGGCTTCCCATATCAGCTTTTCTCGTTCACTTGAAGGAACGCAGATATGGCCCAAACGACACAACAACCCCTCTTGAAGATGGAAATTATTGACAATTACATTTGCACCCAACATTTGGTAGGTGGTGGTGAAGTCCAGGTCTGTCTCATAGACTTGGGGCCATCTAGAGGTCTCATGGCCGCAACAGTCTAGCACCATGGTGAATGTTGCGACTGGTGATCTACTAAGGCAATCAGGGACGCGGTTGGTGCTTCTTGTTTTATACTTGATGTTGAGGTGGAATTTTTGTAAGTATGTGGACCACTTTTGATGGCGGTCATTCTATAATTTTCCTTGTGTCTACATGAACTGGAGTGTCTTATGATCAGTGTCGATGACTATCTCCTCTCCAAGAATGTAATGTCTTCACTGGAGGTAGGCTTGCAAAATGGAGTACATTTCTTTGTCATAAGTAGGGTATGTATAGACAACATCTGATAGTGTCTCACTATGATAGGCCACGGGGTGGTCGTGCTGAGTGAGAACGGCACCCACAGCATAGTCTGAAGCCTCTGTCTCGATCTCAAAGGGTTGTTGTAGGTCTGGTAGTGAAAGTATTGGGGTTAAGCACAAGCACTACTTCAAATCATTGAATGCTTATTGTTGGGACCGGCCCCACGCAATTTTTTCCTTACCACCACCCCTGGTTATTGTGCTGAGGGCCCATGCAATATGGGAGAATCCCAACACGAACCTGCGGTAGAAATTGCTAAGGCCCAAGAAGCTCCGAAGCTCAGTGAGTGTGGTTGGGGCTAGCTAGTCGCGAATGACTTGGATCTTGGCTAGATCCACATGTATGCCATGTTTATCAACGATGTAGCCCAGGTAATGGACCCTGTCCATGCCGAAGGAGAATTTTTCCAAGTTGGCGTATAGCTTATGCTACCGCAGGGTGTGCAGAACCTATTGAATATGTTGCAAGTGTTATGCCCAAGACTTGTTTTAAATGAGAATGTCATCCAGATACACCACTACAAAAGTATTGGTGAATGGTCATAGGATATCGTCCATCATCTTCATGAAAGTGGTTGGAGAATTTTTCAAACCAAAGGGCATGACCAACCATTCAAAAAGGCATTCCTTTCACTTGAAGGCGGTCTTCCATACATCTATCTATTCTATCGAGACCTGGTGGTAGAAAGACTTCATATCAATCTCACTGAAGTATTTGGCCCCTGTGAGTTGATCAAGGAGGTCGTCGATTCGAGAAATTGGGTACCGGTTTCTGACTATGATTTTATTCAAGGCCCGGTAATCAATGCAGAGTCGCCAGGTTCCATCTTTCTTCTGTACCAGCACGATTAGGGTCTCGCAAGGTGATGAGCTGGGATGGATTTTCCCCTTGTGGAGCAGTTCTTGGATCTATCACTTGATCTCCTCATTTTCTAATATAGAGCGGCGATAGACTGGCCCATTAGGAATTGGTGCGTCGAGGGTCAGATCGAGGGGGTGCTTGACCTGACCGTGCAGAGGTAACCCGGTAGGTGAAGAGAAGATATCTGTGTATTCTTCGATGACCTTATCTACTTGCTTCTGCTATGTGGAGAGGTCAACCATAGAGACCCTATATGTGGTTGTGATCTTTCACTCATTCTGAGAGCGAATCATGAAGAAGACAAACTTCCCCGTCTGAGAGATGACCTTCCTGCATTGCTTGGCAGAGATCAAGGAAATATCACTAGGTGGGACTACCTCGGGTATCCTATACAATTTTTTGTTCAAAGTAATAATAACACTAAGAGACCTAGACTCATATATAGCATAACATTTCCATAAATAAGGTTGTCCCAAAATAACATCACAAACTTCGAGAGGAGAAACATCACACAATACCTCATCTTTGAAGGGCTTGATGTCGTACGACAATCGACACTGTTGGTTGACACGAAGATCGCTTCCTTGGCGGAGCCATCCGTTGGTGTAGGATTGTGGGTACGACGTTGTCGGCAGGGCYAGTCGCTTGACAACCTCTGCTGACATGAGGTTCTCCTGGCTACCGCTATCAACAATGAAGTGAAGAAGGGTGCCTTTTACCCACATCTRTGAATGGAAGAGGCACTCTCCCTCTTCTGGCTCATCTGGTTCATCAGGCTGGAGCTTGGTGGTAGCAATGATGGCATGGGGTTCCACGTCAATGATTCGTCTTCCCTTTTCTGGTTCTGACTTAGAGTCAGAACCCGCATCTGATTCAAAGGCTTTCACTTCGGCCACCATCAACTACTTTGAGCGGCAATCAGTAGTGTTATTCCAAGAGCTCTTATGGAAGTCACACCACTTCCTGGTATCTTTCTTTGTCTTTTCCATGTCCTTCTTTACTTACGGCTTGGACTGGTTGTCCTGATACTTTTCATCTTTGATCTGTCATTTTTTCTATGGGTTGGGGCTGCCCTTTCCTGGATTTTGTTGTGAGGGGCTCCAATGCCCAAATTGTCGTGTCTTTTGTTTGAGCTTTTGCTCGATTTTGACTACATATCGGTAGGCTACGCCCAAGGACGAGATGTCTAGAAATTTCATTTCGGTCTGGATGTATCTATGCATAGCACCACAATACTTGAGCACTAGATGTCACTCTGAATCTTTGATACCCAGCTTGGTGGACAAGGTATGGAAGATATTGGTGAACTCTGGCACTGCTTAGTCTCTTTCCTGCCGTAGTGTGGTCCATTTGGTATACAAGTCATCATAACTTCCAACAGGGTAGTATTGTTGCTTAATAGCATCCCTGAAGGATTCTCAGGTGGTTGTGACTGTAAATAAGAAGGCTTCCTCTGTTTCCTTTTGCTCACAGAGAGTTTTCCACCAATCTTTGACGTGGGGAATGGCTTTGAGGAGCGCAAAAGTAATCTTTTATCTATTCGAAAAGTTATGGACAGAAAAATACCCTTCTAGTAGATTCAACCACTTGTCTACACCATCTACGTCTATTTGACCTTCAAATACAGGAATATCAAAGTTTATTTGTAGCTTGAAGGGGGCGGTCCTGCGCTCGAAGAATATGTGTCGCCTGTTGGTAGTCGTCGAAGGATTTGCGCGAAACTATCCATCATCTCGTTCCTATGTTGTGTGAGGGATTCCTCAAGCAACATTTTCAAAGGATCTCTTGTCATGTCATCTTTCTTTTCTCCAGCCATGAGAGGTCGCTTGGGCGTGCGAGAGCTTTGGTCCTCAAGAGAAACAAGCTCGAGACCCAATTCTTTGTACTCTGACCTAGTTGGGGACATGCATTAAGACGACAAGGAGCAGACCGCTCTGATACCACTGATCCAGTTTTTATGAGTAGAATAAAATGACTACAAATTATTAACATATTCTTAACACAGAATAACAGAGATACAATAAAACTGGTTTTCTATTCAATAAGGAAATAAGCTTAAACTGTAAAATACGGCGGAAAACAAGCTTATCTCTGAGAAGAGATGTGACGGTTGCGCTCATTTGCAAGACGATTATTACAATGAGGCTCTGAAGGCCTTTTTTACAATAAACATGAGTGTCAAAAACCCTAGACATCCAAAAACCTAACCCTAGGATATGAAGTGCCAAAAGTCATGTGGGCCCTGTTTGGGTAAGTGAGTACATCAACTTCCCAGGGTCATAACTTTTGCAAACAATCTCCGTTTTAGGCGTACGATAGCCCGTTGGAAATATCTATCCAAGGAATACAACTATTGATGAAAATATAATGGTAAAATATTTTGATCGGAAGATACCCAAAAAAACGTCATTTAGGGCCTCAAAACGACTCCAGAAGTTCAGGACCCGAAAAACTGCTAAAAATAGTAAATTACCAAAATTGCCAGAAAGTTGTTTAGAGCCAGCTAAAAAAGGTGGGTGGCCACCGATATCCACATGGATCACAAACAACCTTAACCTTGCCTTTACTGCTCTGATAGCATTTCTATGACATTCTCAGCCTTAAACAGCAGGCCAAGCCATGCCACCGAGTAATTTTGCAGAAATAATCACATATAAAACTTAATCGGAAGACAGAGATGACATTTGGTATTCACACTTATAAATATATATCTATCTAATGCAATTAAACAGACGTCAATACTATACTCATACACGTGTTCATGCAGAAGCAACATTTAACACATACATGCAACATATATATATATATATATATGGCCACTAACTGC
>SNQJ01S0054469.1:6174-21750 GCA_010110895.2 Picea sitchensis | reverse complement strand
AAACTCCATCGGGAAAGGGAATTCTAGGCTTGGCAAGGACAACAAGGAAGTTGCACAGAACAACAGGAAGGTTATTTTATCCCAGGATCCACTTACGCCCACAACCCATAGAACCTAATTCCCCACATGCCTGCTCCACCCCAGGAGGGTACACCTTCACTAAGACAAGTCCATCAGCTACTACACCTCCCTTACCTTGGGCTTCAACAACAGGCTGGACCAGAAGTCTCAGAGCATTGTAGCTACTACGGGACTCCCTTTCAGGAGAACTCACTTCCCAGCAAACTCTCTCACCTAGGAGAGTTGCTCACATGCCTGACAATCTGCTTCTTCAATTCATCTCCTAAGCAACAAGCAACAAAATTCATCTACACACGAGTGACAGTAGCAACAGAAAACGGGTATGGACACCGAAAATGGTAACAACCAAATGCTAAGACACAGCACGGCTCAGGTGAATACAAATGCGTCGGGCTTCACATGAGACACATGGATAACTCAAGTATGACTGCAGGATTCCAAAGGTGTGTTCTAGATACAGAGGCAATGATGATGGAGAACTGGTTCAATGCGTGAATCTCTGGTCAATCGGAAAGGTGACAAACTTCTAGAGAATCGTAAGGGTCGTGAGGAAACTCGAAACTAGTCCAAACGCAAGAATGGAAACAACCCCCTCGAATGGCAAGCGAACCCCCAACGAGCTGGATTTCCCAGCTAAAAAATACATGTGCTCCAGTTGACACATGTCTTCCTGAAGCCGCATGAGTTCCACTTAGCTATCGTTCCCCTTTTTCCCATGAACTTAGGATAACACAGCTTATTTCAACCATATCCTTTGGGAAATAATATTAAAATATTATTCCCTTAGAGGTAAGCCCTCTAGCTTAGCCCCCTAGACCTAGACACTTAGCCCCCTTCCCTTACCCTACCTAGTGGAGCTTAGTCCCCCATAACTCTTCTTTGTCGGTTTACACGTAGCAGTGTAATTTTATTAATGATGCGAGTGTTTACATATACAAAATTAGGCTCATTGGCTTTAGCATCTAGCTCACCAACCTAATAAACACATAAGTCTCACAGCTTACAACCACTCGGCTCACCAGCCTATAAACATAATTACAATTCAGCAGGGGCTCGGCCTTGGGGTGTTACAGCTAGCCTCACTTTCATTTTTAGGATCATCATTCTCTCACCTTTGTGAGATACACATTTGAAATTTTCACCCTTTTGGGGTAACTAGCTCTTCTCTCTCATGCGTTATGCTTGGAAAGGTTTCTTATGGATGGATTTGTTGATTTTGGATGAATATTTCTACAATTAGGGTTATATTATTTTGGTTCATTGGATGAACTAAGTAAATTTTTGCAATTATTGTTCATGCTATTAATGTTTATGGTGAAATTGTTATTTTATTGCAAGAAGTCTTGTTTGGTGAAACCCTAAGACAGGAACATAAGTATGTATTCCTCTCACAAGGTTATATTTGTCTAAGATTCGTTAATTGTCCTTGCTAGGGTTGGAACCATAAATCCCTAAAGTGCTAGCACTTAAGGATTTTATCCCTTGACTTTTGATCTTTGACCTAGTTGAAGCTACAAGAAGGGAGGAACAACTTCTAGGGCCCAAATGTGCTTGCACCCTATAAGTTCTTCTCCTCAAGATCTAAGACCTAGGGCCCAAATGTGATTACACCTTAGGGTTTAAATCCTACCTCTTGGTTTCAAGTAGGCCAAACTTCAAGCTAAGTTGCATTTGAAAGACTCCATAACCCTTAAAGACACTAGTCTTAAATCATTCTCGTGGTGAATTGATTCATGAACTCACTCTCTCAAAACTCTTAAGCTTTCTACTAACTATACTAACATTAGCATTAGCAAACTCACTATATTTCTTGTTATTGTTATAAAAGTTTGTTATAACCATCTAAAACAACATTAATTTGTTGCATACACTCATCTAAAGGTGGCTTAACTCACTCATAAATTACCTCTAACAATTGGATAGTATTATATTGGTTGTACGCTTGATTTTCATGGTCAATTGTGGCATTTTTGGGCATTGATTATTGTTGTTGTTACAAATTGCTTATTGATGTTATAAGACTGGTGTACTAATGCAATTTGCAACATCCATAGAAATATAACTTTTCTAGTGTCTAAAAGAGATCATTGTTGCATCATTTGTCTTGGAAGTTGTTATATATACATTGCAAAGTGTTCATGTTCCATGCAAGTACAACAAACTACTTCACAACCTCTTCTTTCCCTTGACCTAGACTAACCATTCGGTGATCAAGATAGGGGGCAGTAGGCTTGTCTACTAAAATTGTTATTTGATCCCTTGAGGTCACCAAGGAAGCCTCCATTGTGGTGGACCTCTTCCAGCATTAAAACGAGGCAAGCCCCTACTTAGGTGATAGTGGTAGGTTCTTCCATTGTTACGCAATATTTGGGGATCATTTGGTGGGATTTGCACAAGTACAAATCCTGTGATAATAGGTACTCTTCCATGAAAATTGTTGCACATGCATAAATGGTGGAACAAAGCAGTAGGTAGAAATGATTGATGGGTGCATCATTTTACAAATGGTCATGGAAGTAATGTTATGATGATTTGTTTAGGTTCGCATGAACTTGAAGAAAATACGAATTGTTGGAGTTGTTTCCTTTACATCCTGATGAGAACCTCAAGTCCAAGTAGAACGATAGTTTTCATGGTCACAAAGAAACCAACAATATCAGGTGGGGAAGTGGTGAATGGTTGTCATTAAATTTTGTACCTTACTATTGAATTGCATACTCAAAATATCCCAAAATTCGATAAATTTCAATAACTATAAATCTCGTCCAATCTATCAACAAATTTTGAATTTGAAATGTACATTGAAGCCATGTTTATCACACAAGTTATATGCCTCAAACAGTTTTGGGAGTTCTACTTGCGTAGATAAATATAAATGCAAGGACATTGTAAGTGTAAATGTTCATATTTACATGCGTTGTATATTTTTTTAGTATGTAATTGAACCTAGCGTTTCTTCAAAAAAATGAGTTTTTTATTTACATGGTAGACATTTTTGTTTGTATTTATGGGCATTTTGGCTTTCTCCATGCTCACTATACCTTTATGTTTTATGCCTCAGTACCGCTTCTTACCAACGACTTCTCTTATACTTCTCCAAACTTTGTCTATCAGTTCTCCCTCTCTAGCCTATCAATGTTTTGTCCTCTCATAACTGATCCTTTTTGTCACCTTTTGAACGCTACTGTCGTTTCAAACCATCTTTTTTAACTTTTAGTGGGTGTCCTCCAAGTACCTTACTATGGAGGGAGAGTTCAGTGCACTAATGAGTGCAGCTGACGAAGTTTTATGGAAGAATATTGGACTCTTTTCCTCACAGGCTAACCATCTTGCTTCTTTGTCCTCTCCACCAAAATCCTCACCAAAGGCGATGGGACATTCTAACTTGCAACAAAATGTTTCCACTGGTTTTCCTACCTCAAAGATACGCCCTATTGCCTCACAACTTCCTGGATTGACTTCCACTTTGGGGCGCACTGACAGGAGAAAAAAGACTACCCAACCAGCTCAAGGTTGTTCCCCTCATCCTTGCATGCAAAAGCCACTGGTTAAAAACAGACTGTGGAAACCAAACAAAAAGAAGAGACGCCTGATAATGGGCTCCGATGTGGGTCTAGAGGAAAGTGTTCATCTATCACTATGTGGTCTGATGGGAAGATTCACATAGAGAGCTCTTAGTTTTGACTTGCTACCTGATTGGATCCTAGACAACTGGCTACCTATTTTGGGCTATGCTCCTGAGCTCATTTATTTATCATTTGGCTGGATAGGGTTTATTTTTAACTCTCTAGAAGATTCACAACTTATTCTGGACCATTGGCAAAGGAAGCATAATGCTCAAAAGGTGGAGGGTCTCTTTAAATCCATCGACTGACTCCTTTCGATTTCGACACATTTGGGTTCTCTTACCCAGACTGTCTTTACAATACTGGACGGAGAAAGCACTGGAGGCCATCGGAAACGAGTTAGGCTTATTTATTTATTCTGATCCTGATCTCTTAAAGAGCACAAATAGAAAAATGGCAAGGATATTAGTCGAACTAGACATCCATGTTGAACTCTCAGAAGCCTTAGACATCTTCTGGCACGGTCAGACTGTGACACAACGTCTAGACTACCTTGGTATTCCATTCGTTGCTCGAAATGTCACCAAATGGGCCATCTCTAGCGAGACTGCACAGAAGCTCCGGAGGAGGAAGAATTTGAAGGCTTGTATCTTCGTAAACTACCTAGAGAGGACTCTCCGGGGATGGACTCCTTCACTCCAGGCACTACTGACTATATAGGCAAAGAGGATGAGGATCATTTCGAATCTCCTGAGCTACAACTATCTCCTCCCTCACTTACAGGTAAGATTAAACTTATTTGCCCTTCCCTGTTTTCCTCACTTTCCTCTTGGGAAAGACTCCAATTATGTAAGAGCCGGATTTAATTTTTACGTCAATTTATTTTGATAAACTAAGACAGTAATTTCATAACACGGTAATTTTATAACAGTAAATTCTGCAACTCAAACTTTACTATGAATAATAAAAAAAATTCTAACATAATACAACAATGCATAAATTTTAGAGAAATACCTTAAGTCTGATGCTAATAATCCTTCTTGTTGTCTGCATCTTGCTTCCTTCCCGCTTCTTTAGAACACTACCCAAAACCGTCCTCCCTGCCGACTAGGTAGCTCCCTAGCCCCAGGATATCAACGGATATCCTGGCCCTCCGTGCCCAAAACCCCCAGCAACCCCCGGTGCACTATGTCAATTCCACTCAAAATTTCACTCTGCCAATCCCCAGCTCTCCCAAAATTCATCCCCAACTTCCGTAGAATGATCTCCCCTCAAACTCCTTTCCCCCCCTTATCCCTCCTTCACCGACTTCCCTTCATTTACTCCCTTATCCCTACATTTATTACCTTATCCTCTTATTTAATGTCGTGTCCCATTTATTTAATGCTTCTTATCCTTTATTTAATGTTTGTTATCCCACTCATATACGTAAGTTTTAATAAATTAAATTATCAACCCTATTAATTCTTTACTCGCATAATTAAAGAGTTGATTAATAATTAAATAACCATTGACAATTATGAACAAATAATTAATCATAATTAATTTAGTTAATATTATATAAGAAACAATTATTGTTTTAGCTAACATCTTAGGACAATCAGATTATCAATTTAATTATAATTAATAATCCTTTACATTTATTTAAGCAGGGTCGTTACAAATTAGATTCCTCCACTATATTGGGTCTTGCACCAAATCCTATTGTTATACCCGAGACGGTTAAACCACCTCTAACTAAGGACAACCATACAAGCATCCCTTCTCCTCTGCCTAAGGTTCCCATATTACCCGCTGCCCCATCTGTCAGTCTTCCCCCCAACTTGGACGCATCCCCTAACACTTTGCCTCTCTTTCCGGGTGGGGTCCTCATGGTTCCCTCCTCTTCCCCACCTGCTGATTTTAATACTTTGACTGGGTCGACTTCGCTGCCTACCACTCTGCAGGAACAAGACATTGCTCATTTGGACGTTTCCAATGACAACTCCTCTCCCATTGGTCTTGCACTCACCGGTCCCACTCCCCTTTTTTTAGGAAAATCACCCATCACTAATATTCATGATAATCCTTGTTCCTCCAGTCATGAACCATTTACTGAGTCGATTATTAAAGAATTATCTTGGTCCCGTGGCATGGGTCTGGAGATATCTCCTATGAAAACTTTTAGTCTTCGGAGGAAAGTCTGCTCTACTGCCACAACTACATATGTTCTTTTTGTGGATTTGACTGACCTTGGGGTGCTTAGAGGCATTAAATCCCTAGCCAGGTCACGTCCATGATTCTTTTGTCTCTTAACATCCGGGGGGTTGGAGGTGCCCTCAAAAAGGCCTCACTTCGGCGCTTGATAGATACCATTCATCCTTCTATTATTTTTCTTAAGGAAACATTGGTGGACGCACAGCGATCTCTTGCTTTTATAAATGGGTTAAAGCCTAACTGGCTCGTAAGTGTTGTAAATTCAGTGGGCACTTCAGGTGGTCTTATTGTGGCTTGGGACCCTGCATATTTTGATCTAAAGTCTTTTATTTGATGTGGTGGCATTCTATTGTCTGGCACCTGCTGTGCCAACAAAAGACAGGTAAACATCCTCAACATTTATGGTCCTTGTACTGACAAATTGGCATTCTAGTCAAAGTTATCAGACTCTGGCCTGCTTACAAAACCAAATCTCATCTTGGCGGGAGATTTCAATCTCACTTTATCTTCTGCCGAGACCTGGGGTTCACACTCCTCTCTTGATGTTGTGGCTTCTCAATACAGTGCCATCTTCCAACAAAACAACCTCATTGACCTTCTACCGGTTGAGATGGCACCTACCTGGAGAAACGGAAGATCTGGCTCATCTTGTATCTCTAAACGCCTTGACCATTTCCTCATTTCAGACTCTCTTCTTCAACAAGATAACAGATACCGGACATGGGTTGATATCCATTCATCTCGAATCATGCACCCATTGTCCTCCAATTATACTCCTATTCACATCGCTCTCCCTTTCCTTTTAAATTCAATCCTATCTGGTTGGAGAATCCATACTTTCAGTGATTGGTTAAGGACGTTTGGGCTAACAATAGATTCTTGGATGAACCGGATACTCAGAGGAGAATTGCTGGAAAATTAAAGTTACTTAAATCAAGGGTAAAGTTTTGGGTTAGACAACAGATCTCAAAGACTTTTGATCGTCTCTCAAAGCTTGAACAACATATTCACAAGCTTACTACTAAAAATTTGGCGGCCCAGGATCTTGCACACGGGGATCTTCAATAGTAATTAATGCTACTTGAGTCTGAGCAGAATCGTCTTCTTCTTATTGAGGAAGCCCATTGGAGACAGAAAATTTGGGCCACTTGGATCTCTTACGGCGACAGAAATACAAAGTATTTCCACAATTATGCGAGCTTTAGAAGAAACTCCAAACATATTTGGTTGCTAAAATCTGATGATGAGGCTCCCATAATTGGGCAAGAAAATCTTCTTGATGTGGCTTTCTCTCACTTGAAATCTACCTACAGTGAGTCTAGCCCCAACAATATCATTGAATAAGTCAAAATCATTGGCCTTTACCCTAGAGTCATTACTAATAGTGAGGCAACACATCTATACTCTCCTTGTACAAAAGAGGACATCTGGAAGGCACTCAACTCATTCAAAAAAGATAAAAGTCCAAGCCCGGATGGTTGGACAATTGAATTTTACCTCCATTTTTATGACTTAATCAGTGATGATGTTTGGGATCTTATTGAAAACTCCATGTGCAAAGGTTCTATTCATCGGACTCTAAATTCCACCTTTCTGACTTTGATCCCTAAAACAAACCTTCCATCTACTGTCAATGATTTATGTCCTATCGCACTCTGCAATCTCTGTTATAAGTTCATCACTAGAATCATCGCAGATAGAATCAAACCCTTTATGTCTCGTCTGGTATCGTAGGAACAACTAGGTTTCATCAAAGGTCGTCAAATTCATGATGATATTGGATCAGTCCAGGAGGTATTACATAGTATAAAGCGCAAAAAATTACAAGCACTGGTTCTAAAACTTGATTTAAAAAAGGCATTTGACTGTGTCAATTGGGACTTACATTAGAGTAATTATGTTGCAATCTGGTTTCGGTTATCACTTCACAAACTGGATTATGGGGTGTGTGACTAGTGCATCCATTGCGGTTCTGGTCAATGGAGAATCCACCTCCTTCTTCAAAAATGAAAGGGGCTTGAGACAGGGATGCCCTCTCTCCCCGCTCCTGTTCATTTTGGCTTTGGAGGGTTTGCACATTCTCCTTAAGACGAAACAACAAGAGGGATTAATTACTGGCATTCAAGTATCTAGACAGACATATGTGTTGCATATTTTCTTCGTGGACGACATCATCATTACCACCAAAGCAAACTTAAATGAATGGCTGGAAATAAAAGGAATTTTACACCTTTTTTGTGGGGCTTCGGGCCTCTAGATTAACGAAGCTAAATCAACCTTCCATTTCTCTGGCATCTTATCGGTTGATCTGGACACCTTTAAACTTTTTTTTCCTTTTGGCTATCAAGAGCTCTCTTTGGGTTTCTGTTACCTTGGCTACTTTCTCAGGCCGGATAGCTACAAAACTACTGGTTGGACCTGGCTGCTGGCTGCTGGCTGCTGATTAAATTTGAAAACCGTATTGCTCTTTGGTGCAATCGATAGCTCACGCTAGGTGGGAGATGTATTCTCCTAAAATCGATGCTCGAGGGATTGGCAGTATACTGGTTGGCTCTAGCTAATATCCCTTCTCCATTTTATACAGGATCAGGAGAAGGATGTTCTCTTTCCTTTGGTCTGGGACTACAAAGCAACATACCATACATCCCTGTAGATGGGATCTCATTGCAAAGCCAAAGTCGGCTGGTGGTTGGGGTCTTCGCGACATCACAATCTTCAATCAATCATTGGCTACTAAATCTCTATGGCGTGTTTTAACTCAGGACGGTATCTAGCACCATATCATATTTGGTAAATACATCTTCCCGCTCTCTATTGCTCGCTGGATCAGACAACCGGGTATTTGTACTTACAATGCCTCCCCCATCTGGCGATCTCTCTTGAGAAACCTCAAATTTATCCACCACTAGATCTGCTGGAAGCCAGGTTCTGGACTCGAAATCCTCATTGGAAGGAACGCTATTATAGGGCTTGGATCGAAGGCCTTCCTCTCACAGGAATTACTGCACAATCTCTCAATGTCTAACATCCAATTTCTCTATCAAGCGCAATCGCATCCTGTTAATTTGCTTGACTGCACAAGGTGGTTATCCAGCTGAGACTTGGGATTATCGGACCCACTTGCACAAGAGTGGTCTTCTTATTGTTCGACGCTTAGAGGTGCAGGGATCCGCCTACTCGCTGTGGATGACAGTTATCTTTGGAATGGAGGGGATAATTCGGGACATTTGACTGTCAGAAATGTTTACCAGGATATCTCATCAACATATTGGGTGCAAAGGTTTTCCGGCTGGTGAAACAATTTTTGGCATTGGCCTCTAGCACTGAAACATAAACAGTTTATTTGGCTCACGGCAAATGAAAAACTTTTAACATGGGATTTGCTACAATGTCGGGGATGGATTGGCCCAAATCAGTGTATCCTCTGCCGGTTAAATTCTGAATCCACCTTTCATTTATTCTGGGACTGACCCATTACAAAAATGACTTGGATTAAAGTTCTATTTGTTCTCCATCTAAATTTGAGGTGGACGGGTTCAAATCTTCAGGACTGTCTGGAAAATTGGTCCCAACAGGACACCATTTATCCACATCTACCAGTAATTGTTTGTTGGTATATCTGGACTTCCCGCAACGAGGCTTTATTCGAGTATTGACCCATCTCCATTAACTCTATCTGTTTCTTTATCTTGGGGGAGTTGAACTCCTAAAGAGCAACTAAACTTCCTGCCACACGAGCTATTCAACCTCTCACTCAGATGGGCGGGAATTGTGCTTGGTTTGATGGGGCCTCACAGAACTTGGGTTCACTTTGTGGGGCCGGTGGCATGTGATTTTTTTGTGATGGTTCTCAGATCATACGGACTTTAAACTGTGGCTTTGGTACTAACACTAAAGTAGAGCTTCTTGGGGTCTCCATTCACTTAGCTATTAGTCATAATATTTTGGATCTTCATTTAAGAGAAAATTCCAAAATTATTATTGACTGGTTAAACAGAAAAGGAAAGCTTCATGTTTCGGATTTGGAATGCTAGAAGGATAGAATACTAGATATAACTCAGACCTTCTCACAGATCAGATTCTCACACATTTACAGGGAGCTAAATTTGGATATTTTGTCCAAAAAAACTTTGGATATTTTGTCCAAAAAAACTTTCCTAGAGCTTCCCGGTATCTTAACCTATCATCTCGGGGTAGATGGACTTGAAGACACTACTCATAGTATTACTATATTCTAGCTTTTTGTTTGTTGTTCATTTGTCATTTGATGCTAGCCTTTCATTGTAAAACCATAATTCTACACAATTAGAACATTCTTCATCTTGATTTGGACTCTCCATTTGTAGCTTTGATAGGCATGGCAAAATCATAGATTGAACACTATTTTGTATCTTACTTGAATACCAATTCTAATATTCTAATACAAAGAAAAACTTTTCATATGAAAAAAAATATAGAGAGATGGTAGCCCATACTTTATTTTCTATTAAATTAGTTTTCCACCCAATCCTAAGCAAATCTCTCCTTACATTCAAAATTGAGAACAAAAACAATATTTTCCTCATACCAACACTTTTATTCGGTTAAGGATTTAAATCATAATTTTTTTTTAATAAATAATTGTCAGTGAAACCTCAAAAAGGAAAGGCTTTTTCTTTTTCCAGGTTATGTGGATAAATTTTGAGTACTATTCTGAAAAGATTAATTGGAATCAATTTTTAAATGGTCGTGGTTGGCATCTAATTGAAATAATAATAGGGAAAAAATGAGTATCACATAATGAAAAAACAATTTATTTCGGGCTCTACCCTCCTCGAGAATGGAGAGAAGATATCCATGAGAGTCTTTTGTTGTTATATATTTAATAGACTTGAATTAGAGTATTTGGATAGTAAACTTGACAAGAAACTTGCATTTATATGAAAATGTGATCAACTTCAATTGATGCTATTCATTATCATGTGTGTGACTTGAGATCCTTATGGACTTTCTTTAAGGTTATCTATCACAAAAATCACAGTCTAGATCAAATGCCATCCAGATTATCCTTTTAAGATATTATTCATATTTAGTAAAGGGTTTTTTTTATTGCTTATTAGACCTTGTTGCCAAAACATTATTGCTAAGAGGAAATATGGTATTGTGTTGAAAGAAGTATGGAGATTTTGGGACCGACTTCCATAAGTCTGAGATCATTTACAAGCATGTCTCAATTGAAAGTAAAATATTTTAGAGAGAGTGAGGTATTCCAATCTTTGTAAATTGTTATCAAGCATTTAAATGAAAAACATATGATTGGTTAGCATTGCATTAATATATCTTAGAATAGAGTATAGTCATAATAGTTGTCTTCATACATATTGCAACTTCTAGCTAAATCTTTTAGTTCTAGTGCATCCACGGGGACTTCACTTTGTTGACCAATATCTTATCACGTTCATTCATAAAAGGATTTTTTTAATTGTGAAAAATAAGGTCAATATATTGTAGGTATTGGGGGGGATGTGGAGTTTCGAGGGGTTTATAGATATTGGGGGGTATAAAAAGGGGTATCTAGTTAAAATAGGGGTTTCTTTTATTGGAAAGATGTATTGGGAGGGGGATTCAACAAAAGGATTTTGGGAGGTATTTATCAATATCTAGTGAAATTAGAGGTATTCTTTAATATCCCATGAACATAGGTGCTATGTCATAGGTCGCTGAGTGAAGACCCCATGGGTGCATCATAACCATATATTATTAAACTATATTAATAATCGTTTTGCATCATTAACAATAGCTCTGCAAGTTGGTCCAATATTTCGGGCTAACCTAATTACTCCAATGTGCCCTTGTCAATTGTCACAAAGGACATGATCCCTATTGAATCATGACAATAATATAAAGATGAAAATGAATATCCTCAAATTTAATAGTAAGATTATACGAGAAGCCACAATCCAGGTCAACAAAATTGTGACCTACCCAAATCACCAGTCTGGGCCACATCAACGCGGAATAGCTTTGAAGACCACTATGAGGCATACTCGACATCAGTATAGCAAAAAACTATTCGCTCTGATACCAATATTAATGTGCCCAAAAAAAGAAAAAAAATCCAAAACAATTTGCTCACCACAAATTTGAAACGTACCCCTTGCCTGGGCACTTCCAAATTCACCATCTTGTATTGATAGGATTTTGTTCCAATCTTTCCATGCAAGAAACATTAACCCAAAGCAAGCAATTAAACCAAAACATGCTAAACCATAATAGAAATGAACAACATGCCATGCAACAACACTAACAACAAACATGCATAGCATAAACACATCATCTCAAATATAATAATAATACACAACGAAATATAAATGACTATACAAGAAAACAAAGAGAGAACCTATCATTAATTTAACCATTCACTAACCAGTTGCAAACCAAGCACATTCCTCCCAACCATAGATAATGATGTTCAATCACTCTCAACAACAGTGTCACCCTCTATCCAGGGCTATGAATCCACAAGGACGGGTCCTAGGCCAAATCTAAAGCACACAGCAGTTGGATAACAAGTTCTCAAGTTTTCACAACCACATGACAATCATAATTTCCATCTCTCTTCCCCTTCAGCCTGCACAACCCAAAGAAATGAACCCCTTTCTTTCTCATCCAGTCCCTCGGGATGTTCCATTTCTCTTCCAGAGCTCCAGTGCTACTGGTAAGGAAATATCAATGTTGGAACTCCAAAGATTCTCAGTTGTGGACAATTATTTTAGAACTGCCATCAATCTCATGCACAAACATCCATTCCCTCTTGGAATGATCAGTAATTCCTCATAGCCATATAGAAATGGCTCTCCTCCTCCAGCTATTTGTTTCCATGTCTAGACCCCACACACACGAATCAACAAGAATGAGGAAAATACTAACAAAAGAATGAGAAACAAATGAATCTGCCCCCATAGAATGAAGAACAATCAATGAAGAACAAAAATGAGTGATTGATTAACCCCCCCAATTAGCCCAAGAGAGGGTTTATATAATTACTTGAACCAAGAACCCCATGGCCTCCCAAAAAGCTCATGTAACCACTTCTCCCAACTAAAACCAGGATGGGTGAAATAATAATAATAATAACAAAATAATTATCCCCTTTAGCCCCCTCTCTTGTGGAATCATAGCCCCCTATCTCTCTTGTCCTTGTTCGTCCTACACCCAACGATGTATTTTATTAATATATATAGAATTACTACATTTCCTAAGCACTTTGACTCCTTTCCAACTTTATTGACTCACTAGCCTAAGTCACAATTACATAATACATTATAGTTCATATGGATCAAAACCAGGGGTGTTACAAAAATAAAGCAATATTCCTCTATATACCAACCTAAAACTAATAAGTAGTCTTTCAGGTCAATAAAATAAAACAATATTCCTCTACATACCAACCTAAAATTGATGAGGAGCCTATCAACATTGTCTCTTTATGATTAGAAGGTACAACCTATCACTAGTACTCCTAGTGGCCTGCTAAAATACATTTTTTTTTAATTATAATGATTTGTTGCAATAGTATGGATTTTTTAATAAAAAAAAACAACATAGCAAACAACAATTAGCATACATAATACACTCAATCCCCATTACATAGATGTCCATAATTCTTTAAGGAAAGCAAAAGAAAACCAAGGAATACAAAGATAATCTACAATTTGGATCCTTACAGAGGGTTGTCGATATTATTATAAATTTTACAAAGAGTATATACCATATGTTACTATAAAGAAAACAATTGAAATGCAATAGAGAATAATCCATTTGGATAGTAGGGGTCACTTAAATTATGTATGAACCAAGTCTATGGCACATCACCAACGAACATATTAATTACCTAACTCACTAAAGAACACATAGTAAAATGAGTTATTTTGCATTTTGAATCCTTATTTATCAAATTAGCTCCAATCCTAAAAGAGCTCCAAACATATGCAAAAACCGTGAGTGTCAGTTACATGACTTTGGACGTGAAGCAACTGGAAGATGATATCAAAAAAATCTTGAAACTTTAATACACAACATATCATGTAGGCCTTCTCTCTATTTATTAACTTGTTCTTCACTCTGATTGATCAAGTTAAGGGTTTGCAAAGAAATTCAGGGACATTTATAGAAATGTAATAATGGAAGGCTCTTCTAATGCTTTTTAATTTTTTTGGTGAATTGGAGAAATTGGAGGAGGATAGGACTGATGCAGAGGAATTCAAGGGAAAGGTCAACACTCTGTATTTAGAGCGTTTTATTGTCCTGCTAGAGAAGGAAATTGCTTCAAAGCATCAACCTTTTTGGATAGACTCCAATGTTAAGGTTGGGTTTAATCATGGTAAGTGGAGCAAAAAATTGGGCTCATAAAGAAAGCAATTTTGGATTCATTAGTGTATGACATACTAAATCAAAATCCAAATCTGAGAGCTTGTATCCTAGAGTAATTGATACCAATCTGGAGCACTTTCTCAAAGCCCATAGAGCTAAACTATCTATAACCATATATTCATTATGAATAATATTGTCCATATGTTTCTCTACATCCCACCATGCATATATGATATGAATGATATAGTAGATAACCCAATTATTTTTTCATCAGAAAACAAGGAAAATATCAAGCAGGGAAACAAGCATAAAGGGTACAAATGTATCCTGAAATCTCAAGTGGACTACACATGGAAGAGTATAGTGTTGAATCTCATTCTCCAAGTGCCGCTACAAGACCACAAAGGAGATTCTAATTAGAATCCTAGGAGTTGTCGTTCATTTGATAGATAACCAAGATAGTGTGGAGTTGCTAGTGGAAATTCATGCTTTCGAGATTGGTTCAAGGAGACAGTGTTATTGCATCATTTGTTAGGGTTGGGGATAGTATCCAATAGCCATTAGTCAAGGATGAAGCAATTGTCAAGCTTGATTCCTTCCATTGATTTATCTCTTCAAGTACCCAATGAAGAATCTGAGCCTTGAGGGGATTCCACATATGAGGATAACTTGAGTTTAACAACATCATCTAATATTGCATAGAACATGCTCGATTATGGTTCTCTTTTGCATCCCTTGATTAGGTTGATGCTCTGCAAGAGATGGATAAGTATATTAAGCAATATAGTTCCTCTTCACAACATAAGGTATCTCACAACTCTAGTGGGTATTTTTCTAGATTGAGTGTATTACACGATGATCTAGCCCAAGAAATTTCCCTGACCAAACTTGTTTTGATGAGAAAAGTAGCTAAATGAAGAGAGTATGCTACTTATTGGACAACATTGGCACCCAATGTTGAATATTATCGCATCATTTTTTTCTTGTACCATTGTCATAGGCTTGGGGGCAGATAATCAAGAGAATTTTGTGGTGTGGGGATGTTATTGTTGAGCATTGGAGATGGGAAAATTAATTCTTGAAGAAACGGTTTCAACCCAACTAGAATCCCAGTGATATTGCTCCTCAAGCAATGAGATGGATGTGAAGGCATTGATTGATAATATGGAGGTANATGAAGAGAGTATGCTACTTATTGGACAACATTGGCACCCAATGTTGAATATTATCGCATCATTTTTTTCTTGTACCATTGTCATAGGCTTGGGGGCAGATAATCAAGAGAATTTTGTGGTGTGGGGATGTTATTGTTGAGCAGTGGAGATGGGAAAATTAATTCTTGAAGAAACGGTTTCAACCCAACTAGAATCCCAGTGATATT
>SNQJ01S0054468.1:0-44950 GCA_010110895.2 Picea sitchensis | reverse complement strand
AAATGTGTTATCTAACGGCTAATATACTTAAGCAAAGAATATAAATGATCAAACCCTACTAAAAAACTTAAACTATTTATCCTAAGTAACTTTTGAACAAAGGATCGATGGATAGTCCTAAGAAAAAAATTGAAAACCCTACTTAAAGAAAACTAACTTAATCATGAAAATAAGAAAAATCAAACTATCTACCTAATAAGCAATAACAACGAAAAACTACTTTAATTAACCTACTCAAATTCAATAAGAAACTATCCTATTAAAGCAAGAAAATAGACAAACAACTACCCTATCAAAGATAGTAAATAAGAAAGCAAACAACTAACTAACCTATGATAACTTCTACCGCAAGTAAACTAATCAAAATTACTCAATAAGAAACTAATCAAACTAATAAGCAAGTGAACTCTATTCTTAAGTTAATCTTTATAATTACTTCTAATTTATGAAAGGAAATCTTAATCTACTAAATTCAAAGCATCATAAAAGTAATCAACAACTACTCATTAATCTACGAAAAGAAAACTATTATTTAATCAACCAAAGCAACAAGATTATTCTCTAGTCTACCAAAGCAAGAAAACTCAAATATAGCGTTGATGGTTATGTCTTTGGTGTCTTATAATATCGGGATGGAATTTAACAATTAACGATAACTCAAGAGGGATAAACTCAATATTGACTTCGATAGAAAAGTGAAAATTGTGAATTAGACAATCCAATGAGAACTTAGGCATTATAGAAGCAACATCAACTACCCTACATATCCATGTGATTATTCAATCTATGCATTAATCATCAACAATATAAAACCACTATTCTATTTAATTCAATTGCATTCTATGTTAATTAAAAAAATTCATACTACTTACATTCATAACTAAAAACTAAATTCAATAATCAACTTTGAATTAAAATTGCAACCTAGATCTAGAAAAGGAAATTGCATGAAATAAACTAAACTAATTCTATTTTAACAAATTAAATTGCAAATGGAAAATACTCATAAAACATAAATTAAATCCTATTTCTATTTCAACATCTTACAAGAAATTAAATAAGAAAACTAACTAACAACTCGATAAGCAAAACTAAACATCAATTAGATAAGAAAAATGAAAATGAAAACTAAAACTAACAACTATCCATCCACCGAAACTTGCCAAAGAAACCATGAACTAGAAACTTTGTTTTAACTCTGTTTTTAAACTCTATTTCAACATATGAAAAATATAAATACCATCTAATTACACACAAGGTTAGTAGCTAAGAACATGCAAGTTCATTTCCTATCAACTAACAGATCATTGCATATTACCACTAGCCTCCATAATAACCTGCAAAATTGAACTACACTAATTAAATTATGAACATCAATTTATACAGTAAATAAACACAATAAAAACTCATGTATAGGAAATAAAAAAAAAAATGACGATTACACTACTCAAATTCACAAACAACTAACTAAATATTCCCCCAGACTATTAGTGGGCCCCTCAGAAGGTCGTGGCTACTCTTCAAGGATGGCTCACGAGCTCAGTTAACACAATTTCAACATTAAAATAAAAAACGCAGTTTTACACAGTTTTAGCAAAATATGTCTAGAATTGGTAAAACAAATCTTAACTATTCTTTTAATCTCCTAACTATCTATCTAACCATTGATGTGGTATTTATAATGTTTACAATCTGATAGGTCAACCACTGGAAGGGTCGACCTTCTCTAAAAACAACAAATCATATTCAATTTGTCTTAACCGTCGATGGCTTCTAGAAACAAGGCGAGACAATAAACACCCAGCATAACAACCCAATCTGAGTTGTTAGAAGCTCAGTAGCTGAAGGCCACGAGCAAAAAGAAAACCCATGTCTCCAATTCAACCATCGCTAGTTGTCAATATGATAACCGTCAAAACGCCCATGGTTTTAGTGCAGGATAGAGTGTCGGATGGAGTGTCGGATGGAGTTTCAAATGAAGTACCAGATGGAGTGTCGAGTGGAGTACCGAATGGAGTGCTGGATGCAAAAATGACCTTTGATTTTTCCCTGTGACACACAAAATGTGAATTAGTTTCCTGAAATCATTAAAACATGTTGAATTATACTCAAAACCATCATAAAACATGAATCATACATACTCGGTATGAACCATGGCGATTTAACACAAAAACTCTTCAAAACTCTTCAAAACAGGAAAATGCACATATACATTTGGCCAAAAATGATCTAATTATCGTTATTAAATTAACCATATCATGGGCCCAATAGTATGTAATTGCATGACTTAGACTAATCTAATTATGTTCCTACATGCGTGTGTTGTCTAACCTTGTGTCATATTAACAACTATCTAGAGTAATTTATTTGCAGGAATTAGATTTTTTTAAAACTACTCATCTAGTTACTGTATATGCTCCCATGAGCTAGGGCATGTTAGATTAAATTTATTTTTTCACTTACTTATATTTCATTTGAATATTCATTTTCATTCATCAACCAACCAATCACCCCTCATAACTGGTAATGGAAACCGACCCAGAATCTGGATGGGTCTCCTAAACCAAACGATGCACAATCTAATTAGGACCGTGTAAAAAAGAGTACCCCTTATTGTTTAAGGGAAATTCCTCCCCATCAACACAATGAAAAATGAGAAATTTTTTTAATAAAAAAAATGAAAATAGCAAATATGAGTCTCACTAGAACAACTTATCTTGGGGTATTGAACTATTTCAATGAAAAATGGGAAATTACTGTAAAAAAGTGTATTTTCCTTCACACACTTCCTAAGTTTGGCTTGGAGTTATGAGTGACAAATGTGATGGTACATCATTTAGGCATTCAATTGATGATCGTTCATGTGATTTTATTTCACACTACCTCGAGATTTGATGGTGGTTATTGTGTGGGGATTTATGTTGTTTATTATTGAGATTTGATATGTGGTTATCACACAAGGAGATATAAATACCATGGTTGTTCTTAAGGAATTAGTTATAATAACAACACATTTTTTCATATGAGAACTCATTTTGATAAATGAGAGATTGAATTTTCCTATTGGCCTTCTCACTTATTGTTTTCCCTTAAAACATGAAAAATGTTTAAGCATTCAAATATTTTCAGCTCTTTTTGAATTATTTTTATGATTCAATCCAATATACCATCTTTTGATGTAGATGATTTATGCATCAATTTTATGTTTATATCTTAGTATTGCAAAATTAGGATGTTTTTTCTTTGCAAATAATCAAATTTTGTTATTCCTTGGAATAAAGCAAGTGTCTCTACTTGATTATTTGTTTCATATCTTGACCCCATTCAAATATTGCTTCTTCTTTTCCAACAAGATCGTAAATGATCGCCCCCACACTCTTTCCACCTTGGAAATATTTTAAATTTTAAAATTTCATTTTTTACATATGTATTTTTTGTTCCATAAAATTTTATAACATATTTTTGAGAGCTTGGAAAATTTTTGTTATACGCAGTTATACTAGTCCTTAGAAAAATGTCTATTTTTTCTATTTGTAATTTTTATGAAAAATCAAAATATCATTTTTACAAAATCACCTCAAAAATTAAGAAAAAAAAACTCCTTAAAAAATTAGCATTTTTCATATATTGCGCAAACTTTTCATTATATTTACAAAAACATTTAAAATACAAAATTTTCACCATAAATTAATAATCTTATGCACTTAAACACTCTAGCAATGATTTTGGTAGGTTCAATACATGTATCAAATAACTACATTATGGATTCAATCATAAAATAGGCATTTTGTTGAACTTAAGGAAAAGGAAGATATATATGTGTGTGTGTGTGTGTGTGTGTGTAGAGAGAGAGTGTGTGTGTGTGTGAGAGAGAGAGAGAGAGATGTTGACCCTAAAAGAAAATGGAAGTAGAAATTTAAGTTGTCATGCTTGAGTGTCCCATACCACCCAATGAGTCTAGTCGTTGATCAGTACCCACGTGACCTCGCATTTTTGGCTTGACCAACAACCCTCTTATATCATCCAGAATATGCCTCATTGTCATGTCCTGGTGAACCAAAGCCATGAATATTTATATGTGCATAAGTCTAAATGATAGTTTTACCATAAGAGATGTTGCACCATCACCACCTAACCATTGGCACCTACAAGCTCCTTCCCCTAAGACAATCATACTTGGAAAACAAACTTCCTAATGTGCAATCATGTTATCATCCATCTAGGTTAACTTGTGATAGTCACCAAGTATCATGCCCCTTCTAATAAGGTGTTTGCATAACTTCAGTGCACATACCAATGATGTGACATTGACATGGGTGATACACAATCTACCACATTTCCAATCCCCTCCATATTCCATCGAGAAACATAAATAAAATCTTTTCAGGTGGTCCTTACATCCTACTCGACAAAACATCCTCCTTGGACCTCTTAGCCTACACATTGATACACCATCCTAACCATCTCACAGAAATCACCCATGATTCGACCACCAAGGATACCAAATATAGGGACTCTTCATGTAATTTTGCAAACATGCTCGGTGTTCCCTCTCTCAAAATCACCATGCATCTTGTCAAGTATGCTTGATACACATTTTATTGCACCAAACCAAGCACTCCCTTATCCAATTCATCGACCAATCACCTCTATGTGCTCGTCGCGGTAACATGTGGCCTTGCATTGAGCATTGGAATAATACATTCTCCACGCACTTAAATTGTTGACATCGTAATGTACTTGCCCATCAGCTTAATAGATGAAAGGGGTATTGGTGGTGTTTAAGAGAGATTTATGCAATTTCCATTTGAATGATTCTTTTATACCATTTTTTCATGACCCCATAGTGTTCCTAGCTGATTCTTACAATCACGCACCCCTTGAGGGAATGTGTCACTGCGATGTTTCTTACTTGGCTACTTTGCAATATCAAGGATGCTTCATTCATACTATGACTCTTCACCTATAGCATACTCATACTCTCTTCTAGGATACCGACAAGTCAAACTCATACTCTAGTGCAACTCTTGTATACTTATACAATTGTTAACATATTAACACTTAGTCATATATATGAAGCATACAACCATGAACTTGAAACCAGAGAACAACAACAACAAAAATGGGGAAATACAAACGAAATGAAATAGTGTGGGAAGCATGAACCATGCCTAATACATGAATAAGTATATGTTATTGTAAAACAATCATAATATGAGCACTATTGACTTGGTTTACAACTAGGTAAAGTCACATGAATTTCCTCACCTCACGGAGACACACTCATACAAAGATTTGTCACTAGGGCTCTCCTTGTTTTTGCAATATGAAATTACATGTTTGCATTTTCCTCCAACTATGGGCATTTGTCTCTTCATTACCACAAACTTCATAGAATTTAGTTTTTTCTCACACATGCCTCCAACAAAACCGTGTTTCCAGACTTCCCCAAAATTTTAGACTCAAAAAGGGTTCCTCATCTCCATCATAGAGATCACCTCAAAACAAAAAGTTCTCCCAAATTGGGCGACATGGCTCTTGTTGGATCTCACCCCTCTTCATCTAAGCCTTCCTTAGAACCACAAATCTACTCTTGCTCTCTTCCAAGTTTCTTCCCTTGGTTGTGAACCCTTGTTCCTTTATAGGTGATGGCTCCCACACAATCTGTCTATGTGAACTGACGTGACCCATGAGTGATTCCCCTTCACAATGTTGGGCCAACATCTCATGTGGGATCAATTGGATGGATTTTCTAGTTAACCCATTGAATGCCTCATTTTTTCATTGGGCCAACCCATCGAACTCCTAACCAACACCGCCATATGTCCAACTGACCCATCGTTTGGGTGACTGTGATTCTTAGCCAAATCAATCCCACTTGTCTAGGCATGCCCTCCTCATGCCTTATCTAATTCATCAATTTGGTGGGGTTCTTGATTCTTTCCCTTAAACCTTCATCAAACCATCCATCGTCTGAATTATGTCATAAGGCATCTTCAGTGGATTCACCCCTTGGCACATCGTATGCCCAAGGAATCCCAACTCTACCCATATATGAAGAATTTGTTTCTTCAAATGCACTGAGAGTCCTACCTATCTAATTTCCTTCGTTTCGTTCTATGGTGGAAGTGTTCATGCCTAAGCTTATCTCCCTAGGCCTTACATCCTCCCCATTCCTAGAGGATTTGTTTCCACAGGCAACATCCATATAAATATGTTTTCTCCAAGCCTCTACCTGAAACCATGAATCCATCTATGGTTAAGTCTGCTGGAATCCCCAAATTTCATGCCATTTGGAAACCCCAAGTTTCCCTTTGAAGTGGAAACCCCAAGTTTTCGAGTTGTAATGAAATCATCTGCAACTTTTGCAACCATCCACACTTCCCTCTTCCTAAAGTTGTGTGCACCCAAACTATTCGTTGTGATGGAAAGATATATCTTACCCAACTCTATCCACAATGTCTAATTTGTCACTACCCTGATGCGAGGAATACTCGTTGTTTCCGCGGTTCTACTTATGCCTCAACCGTTTTTGCAACCTCAACCAAAACTTCAAAAATGTATAAGTGTTAAGCTTCTATGAACTTGTTGTTGTACCTATAATTCAACCAATCACGTATCATATCTCCACACAATGCTAGCCTCAAATATTTCATTGGTTGGGTAGCTAGTCCAATCGTCACATCAATTATTAAAATGTGCATCTCCATGTATGAACTTAGTATTTTTTTACGCATCTCATCCTCGTAGCTCCAAGACTAAGGAAATTATCATCCTTACTGCATCACTATATGTCCTTCTGACCTTTTCAAGGAGATCCTCCATAATGTCTAAGTGTTTCACTTCAAACCTATTAGTGTATCCATACTTTGAATTCCTTCTAGAATTTGTTCTATCTTCACAACAATATCAAAACAAGACAAGGTCTCCCCTCACCTTTCTACACTATGAAAGCATCACTATTGAGGAAAATATATGGATTGATCTTACTCAAGCATTTTCAGACTTTTTGCACTTGGCTAGAGAAAAGTAGGCGGGAATATCACCCTATATTTATGTAGGCAAAATATATATCCTAACTCACAAGAGTATTAATTACAAGTGCTTAGGCTAGTATTTTTATCAACAAAAAAGCTTCTTTGAAATTCACTTTTATATTATTTTTGAACATGTCAGAGTTGTTGAAATAAATGTAAAGAATAGGAGAATTAAAGACACCAAGATGATAATCAGACAGATGAGACATAAAGAAATAAAGGATTTCTTTATGTCATTCAATTCACAAAGAGTCATTTTCTTTACAAAATCTCATATAGAAGTGGACCAAAGTCAAGCTTAGACATCCCAATGGAACATAGCCACACAAAGGACCTAAATGAAAACCAAAGCCAGACTCTAAAATCTAGATCCAACTTTTCCATATTACTACCCACTCCGACTCTACACAATATCTTTGTTATGGAGTCATGAAACTCAATTCATAAACAGATAAGTCTACACGGACTATCAAGAGATAGATCAACACCTCTGAAGAACAAGTGTATAAATGATTTGATTCAACTTCTGAATATTGTTGTCTACAATGAAACCACCTTTATCTATGCAAAAGAGGTAGGCTATGATGAATATATGAATGAATGAAAATAGAATTATATCAACACAAACTCAAAGATAAAACATTAGTATGCTTTCTCCTTATATTATCTGGCCTTTTCCCCTTTCGCTTTTAACAAATTAAAATTGGTTGAAGTAGTTGGAACCAACTTATTAGTTAAACTAACTAAAGACTCAACCCAACTTTAGTTAGAGATTGGGAGGTAATAATCATAATAGGGTCATAAATAAATAATGAATAGTAGGTGGGACCTTGACTCCTTTTAGTTCATAACAATCATAAAAACTATAACATAATCCATTTGTTAATAAAACACAACACTTGTGCCTCCCTCAACATATTCACTTTTGGAAATTTTAGCTCATAAAATTTGAAAACATTTCAAAATAATACTCATATAACCAAAATAAAACATGTTATCCAAAATAAAGTCAATTTGTCATAAAGCTTGATAAATAACATAAAATTCAAAAGCCATATTTTCCATTATGTGATGCAACCCTTCCTTGTTTGTTTTTGTCACCTCTTGATTTTCCAGAATTCTCCTTTGGGTTGGTGAGCCTTTAGGCTTAATCTCATTGATAACGTGGGAGCAATTGTCCCTCAAATGCATCCATGAAGACGCAAATTTGTCAGATTCGAGAGGGTGAGAAAGGGGCAACAATATCTTTCCTTTATCAAATGCATGGTGGGATTTCAATATTCATTGTCTCTCTCTTGGTGTCATGGGAGGATTTCACTGGCGAGTGGTTAGGGTAAGCTTGGACAATGGGGTTCAAAGGTGGAGGGAAGCGAGGCAAAAGAATCAAGTTGGGCCGATACCATGGTGTTGGGAGGCCCCATTGGGTGAACTCTCCCTGCACCCATCATTCCGAGGGACTTGCAGAACAAAGAGACATGAGGAGACATAGGGATGTCATGGGATTGAGGGGATTGGAAAGGAGGCCTTTGGTGAGTTGGACTATTCCATGCCCAATCCAATTAAAGAATCGGCCCTATGAAACAATTGGCCAAGCTCTAACCGAATCCAACATCAAAATGTATAGAATATGGGCCTTCTTGGGACTTGGTTCCAGCTACGTCTACCTCTGTTTCCTCAGCCATGACTTCCCCGATTGAAAAAACTCATCCTACATATGTTAACAATTAACAAATAATAGTCTTAAATATGTATCACGACAACTCCTTAAAAATCTGAAATAGATTTCTCTCAAATGTATCAAGCTCATGCAATCCAATCCAGACAAATTGTTTCTAACATTAATCTGATGAGCAAGGGGGTGAAACAATGTTTTGGGGGATCTGGGGAGGTTTGTGGTAGGTGGAAATATGAGAGTATAATTAAAGGGGAAGAAATGGTCACTGCACATTGACAACAACAATCAATTAAATCAACCCAATAAATACACCAATCCCCTCAAGACACTACCACTTCATCCATAACACAAAATTTTCTTGGACGCCAATCAATATGGGGAGTAAAGGAGTGAAAAAATGGAGCTTAGTATATGTAGGGGAGTTGTAATTAGCGAGGAAAATATAAGGATAACGAGAGGGGAAATTTTTTTTATTGTTCATGAGATTAATCAAGTAATCCATAACATATTTACTACTTGAGTAAGAAAAATATGCATCAACTAACAATCGGATAGTGAGTCATAATTCCTATGTATTTGCCTAATTTCACTATCCATTAATATACAACACAGTGCCATTACAAAACATAAGTATTTCACACAATTTGTAAGAGGGATATTTCCTTTATTCACACACTCACTATAACGGTCAAAACAGCATGTTCCAAATCCATAATCATTAAAATCCACCACTTCCATAGAACTTTGATACATCTATGTTTAAAGGTGAGTTTCCAAAATAGATCTTAGTGAAATCACTATTTTTTGTAATAGAGCCAATCAAGATCCATAATGATATTGGTTCCCATATATATAAGAAGTAGTAGAAAGAGATAGAAAATGATAAAACCCTCACATGCGCCTAAAAATGACAATTGTCCATACAACCAACAATCATCATTTAGACACTTGGGCTATCTGGGGAGTAAATTTCCAAGGCAATGTAACCATGTCACTGTAAAACAAAACAACTCAGTGCAACTTAAAATCCGAGCCAAATATCCAACGTGATTGTCACCATCAATGGTCAATTGCAATAAATAAACATGATTAAAACTTCTGAGGGTATCACTGAGTATAAAAAAAATCTATCCATACTATACTACATACTTTAAACTAACCGATCTCATAATACAGCATTTCCACCCACATCACAACAAACACATAGTCTTGCCAATAACTCAACATATTACGTCGTGTACATTAATAGAGTGATTGGTTTGTTAAAGTCATGGTTCAATTAAGTTATTAACGCTTTCGAACTATTCAACCAACAACACAAGTCTGTCATAGATATGCCTTCTAAATTTATCTAGTTCGATTATCATTCAGCCCAAGGGAAAACATAGTTATCATGCCCAATGTTTCATTTTCAAAACACCATACGCAGAAGCGACCTATGTGAGAAACCCTAAGAATTCATGATCAATGTCATCCATCAATGATACCATAAATTAAAAAATAATGACCGATCAACCAACAATTAATTACGGTGAAAATCGTCGGCCGACAAGTTGTGGTAGCGTGTATACCGCCCACTCATCAATTGAAATGGTAGAGAGGCCCGACCTTCATTAAAACAAGCCCGAGTTTTGACATGGTGGTGGTAGACTTTAGAAGTACAATGGAAATGTAAGTTTCACACTATTATCACAAAAGTAGTGACGAAAAACATACCAACACTTATTTGCTATATGATAGCGGGTGAGCTTGCGTATTCGAAGTAATATAGACCACAATAACCCGAGAACAACTTGGCAAACTCGATGATATCCTTATTGTAACTCCGGTCAAGAGGTTAAAAAGGTTTTGCAGTGGCACTTCCATAGGGAGGAACTTTATAACCTTCGATTAAACTTGGGGGCCAAAAGCATTATTCACAAGGATAATTATGAGTTAAAAAGCACTTGGCTGGTAGGGAGACAATTCCTTGACATAGATTTAAACAAGAAGAAGATAGGAGGGTTGTGGATTACGGCAGATCATGAGGAAACCATCAACAAGCGGAGTTTAAACGAAACCCTTCAGCGAAATGTAATTGGTAACAAAGAACCCAGAATCATGAAGGAAACCATCCAACCATGATTTAAACAAAACCCTTCAACGAAATGTAGTGGTAACAAAGAACTATCACCCAGGAAGACTAACAACATCGATGAACTTAAAAATATTATGGAAGAACCATCCATTTTCCATTTAAAACCAAAATTTCACACAGTTGTAGCACTCGGGACAGACAAAAGAACACACAACTAAGAAAAAATTATTTCATAACCAGAGTGAAGTCAAGAATGGCCAAAAGAGACATACATGTTAATCAAAATCCTTAAGACGAGAGGTGGTCAAGCGATTTCACAACAACAACAATCTGGAGTGTGAACACAACAACAATATCAAACAATAGTCCAACTAGGATGGTGGCCAACGAGAAGGGTAAAGGTGGCATGCAGTAAATGCACGTTGCCTCCACCCACATCTCATTTACTCAGCAGTACATGCCAACGAGCCCTCCATTAACACCATTAATAAACCCATGCATCGAGAATATCAACACATTCAAAACCAATAAACCATGCCACCTTTCTAACCCAATCCATAGCATAATCCAAATTCCATGTAACAATTTGCATAACCATTAACATTTTTTACCTTGCCAAAGTATACCACCAACGTTCCATATCATATATATATTGGCCACCTAATTCCATTAACCATTGTATAACCATTTGCATTATCACTTTGCCAAAATGTGCCACCAACTTTTCAACCACATGCATATAAATTGTGTAATCAAAGCACAATTTCATAGCTATTTTCTTGTTAGCTAGGACTTAATTATCAACCATTATTTTCATGCATGTAGTATTGCAGAATTAGGTCTCTTTTTCATCAGATATAGTTCTTTTCTCTTTCTCAAAACTACCTTTCAACAATCTTCACTAACATATTAACATGAAGGAATAATAATAACATACCATAATGAAATTAATGAATAACATATGGGTAAAATCATGAATCTGGGTAACACTTTCGTGACAATCGGGTCTCCAAAATTTCTAGCGGCAATTTTTCGGACGAACAAATGTTGTTTTCGGGCTGAAATATTTTTCGGCCGAAAATTTTCACGTCAAATTTAACGGTGCCCTCATAATTCGTGTACAATGTTTTTTGGATGAATTATTTTCCCGTGGTAAGCATATTTCGGCCGAAACACTTTTACGTTTATTTTTAACGGATTTCGTTAAAAACTAGGTTTCGACCGAAAGAATATTTCGGCCGAAAACTTGAAAATGGGATTGTTTGTAGGAAACTGCAAATTCTCTCCATCTTACTTCATCCTACAAATACTCATAATTTAGTTTGAGAAATGATACCAACATTTTTAAAATTGAATCTACTTTCATTGGGTATAATTTGTTTTCATTTTCATTGTTTTTATCTAATTTTATTTAATTTTATAAAAAAATCACTAAATAATATTTTTAGGTGAGATTATGATTCCGTGAAATGAAAAATCCATATCTCTAAAAATACACAACCGAAAATTATGGAAAATTTATATTCATAATTGTTAAACTGTTCTCTTCAAAAGGGTATTTTTAGATTTTAATTTTAAGTAAAAATTAAGATAGATACAAGGTGTAGAGAAACACGTGTTTAAAATCTGCAACGTTTTCATCTTGGTCAACTTAAAAAACTTCTAGAAATTATAATATTCATCCGTTAGATTCAAAATTATAGTCATAATAAAATAGAGTCTCTGTAGATTGTTGCAGTATATTTCATTTCTTATAAACATAAGTTTAATAATAGATACATTGTTGTGGAAAACAATAACTCATTATCATTCCTTTCATGTTTAAGGAACATACTGTTAAACAATTGTCAAATTGACATATCAAATCTTGATAAAAAAAAATTGAAAAATAGTCATTAAAAATATAACAAAATTATTCACAAGGTTTGTTTTTACTGTAAAGTGAAATTCTAAATAAATAATATACTTTTGTATGCCAGAACTTGAAGAACTTGTGAAAATGCAGTTTTTTTTGTCATAAAACAAGCAAAAGTGTTACCCATCTTCATGATTTTACCCATATGTTGTAATAGCGTAAGCAACCAACCTTTCATAAACTCATTTTATAACCAATAACACAAGATATTCATCAACCATGTGTCGTACATCGTCTCAACGTAAAAAATGCACAGATCTTCTCTTTAATAGTTCAAGGGGGTCATAATAGTATTAAGAAACACTTTGCGGGAGAAACTACGTTGATGTTTTCAATCGTCAACACTCACCCCCCAAAAAAATCATCTATGGAAACTTGACTCCACTGTCCACCTCATGGCACAGTTAACCAATATTTTCACCAATAACACCAAGTCAAGACTTCTTTTTCTCGGCCACTTCATCACCCAACCATGTCATTGTGTCTACTTTTGTATTCCTTGAAATGGTTAGGCTTCACCCTCAACTATGTTTCCCAAAGAAAGATGGACTCTCATGCTAAAGTAATCTCTTCATCTTGCAATTTGCATATCTATACAATCATTCAAATGAAGGCAAGTCCTCAACTAACCTCCTTTCTTCAAGTCACCTATATGAAAATCAACATCTACGGTGAGTGTGGAAAACACACCTACACTCCTCAAATGCCCAATAAAGTTTCCAAATTTCTCCAAGTAGAATACATCACCTCAAATAACTTTCATGCCTTAGTCACTTTTTCACTAATACTTCTTCCAAGCTAAAAAAAACTACCATGTTGTATCTCTAAGTCATCATAGAATAATTTTCAAATCACTAAGGTGCACTATACCTCATCCAATGTCCCATACTAAAGGTGAGAAAGCACCACCCAATTCACTTAGTCTTTGTTCTTTCCATTCAATTTTACTACCAAATAATTCTTGGTCGACTACTTTTTTGACTCCATATATCTCCTAGAATGAAATTTCCGTATACCTCGTGCAAGCGTCCAAACTCTGGAACTGGCATCATGACCATCAGGTCATCACATGATCCAGCAAATATGGTTAAGGCACCTCAACCATCCTCTCAAACTTAGCACATATAAACTTCACTTCATACTTCATATCAAAGACCTGTCTAATGCACCTCATCAAAGACTTAGAAAAATTCCTCAATCCATCTCCATAACAACATCCAAATATTCTTAATTCCGCCAAAGAAATCATTCAAGAAGGTATCCCCAATCTCTTCACACTTTTTTCCAACCAAGATACAAGACTCTTCAAATATGCACCACTTGAGTCACCCTCAATTATATTGGTTTTCACCGTGTAAACTGAATATGCTTGAACCACCAAGTCATCCATTGTCCGTTCAAATAACTCACCACAATAGTTAGGAAATGAAAGAACTAAAAAAAAACCATACCTTTCCCAATGGCATCCTTGGCTACACCCACTGTTCAAGTCTTCTATCTCGGACCTTCGTTTTCCCAAGAAACCAACTCTCCACATGAACTCCTCTCAATCACCATCCATAACTCCAAAAATATATAATACCTTCACTTTGATACAAGGCTAAATCCATATGTCCACTTCAAAAATTTGTATAAGTCCTAAAATTTTCATGCAACTAGACAAACGCATCTCCAATGTCTTTCCATATTCTCAAATTGATTGCTTCTGCTTCAAGGAACCATGCACCCACCACCTAAATATCAAGTCATATTGCTGCTAACTGATTGGTGTGACTCTGTGACAAGTCACCTCATTCAAAGGTTGCAATCAACCCACTCATCCAACAACCCAACTCAAATCAAATAGTGTTCTCGACGATGCATGGCATGAATACGTCATGATGGAAATATTCCCACTTTACTTCTACTGTGGAGCTCCTCTAGGTTGTCTTAAATCATTCACCCAAGTGCTTCAACTTGCTACATCCAATAACTACTCCCTTTCATGATTACTTCTACGATCACTTATGTAGTTATATTTGTGACAAGTCATGCAACAAATCTTGTGTTCAAATTCCTTTCCCAAGTGCTCGATTTACCAATGAACCTTGAGCCTGGTCTCTCTAAGGTATGCACAATAGGCTCGACATTGACTTATGTCACACATAAAAAAAATCAGTTTGTACCCAAACTGTCTCTGCAATTAAGTATGCGAGATGTTCTAAGATGAACTTTGCAATGTGTTATGCGATCACCCACCCTATCCAAGTGCTTCATCTCACCACAAACTCTACTATTGGTCTATACAATGTGTGCACCTAGACCAACCTTCCACTACACTATCAACTGAACCTAAATCATAAGTCTGATGCAAAGTATGAGATGAAAAAGTTTTCTCAATCGAATGGTTCACCAAGTTTGTGAATTTTCCCACCAAACCGACTTCATAAAAAATTACCTTCTCAAAAAGTGTGCCCCGCCACAACTATTTTGACTGCAAGAGTGGTGAAGAGTGTTGAGATATTATATTATTTTCAATGAAATTCTAGTCAAGTTGGATCAATTGATATTTGAAGTCTAAGGAATTGACAACAAGTTGAAGGTCGAGGTGGTTTGACTGGGTAAATACTAAGTAGAAAACATCAACAAGTCAAAGGACGAGGTGGTTCTACTGGGTAAATATGAACTCTAAGACATCGACAACAATTCTAAGTTCAAGGTGGCTCGATCGGGTAAAGGATAATTTGAATACATTGACATCAAGTAAAATAGTTCAACAAACAAGAGTTCGATAGGTGGGCATGTAGCAATCGACTGAAGACTGAATAAAGGATCATCGGTAGTCAACTGATAATCTGACTTTGTAGTTGACTGTAATAGAATCCAAAGATTCATGGGATTTGTATCCAATGATATTAATGGATATATAACCATTTTTCGGGTGCCTTTTATTTAGGTTTTTTCCTACTTTAAAGCGTATGAAGAAGGTGTGTTTTAATGCTGTAAAAAGATGATGTAATCGTAGAGGTTGTTGGTCATGTAGATGTAAGTCGAATTGGCTATAGGATTTTTATTGTGTAAATAAAGAAGGTATGATGTCTATTGTGTCTTAGGTGTGGACCACGGTTAGTCATGTAACCTTTTATTTGGAATGATTAAGACAGCAAGAGAGCATAACGATCAAGGAACGTTGCTTTTCCTGGTTTGGGTTTCCAGGGTAAAATTTGTGTATTGTGTGTTTGTTGTGTCATTTAATATCTTTTTTAAATATTTATTCCTCTCTTATTCTAGGTTTAGCATGGAAGTTTTTATCATTTACTAACATGTGGTATCATATATTGGTTTAAAAACCTTGGATCTTAGTTAATCCCTAGGTTTAGTAAGAGTCGTAAGTCAGAAATATTTAAATATTGTGTTAAAGAATGGTGAGCAACTCAAAAATAGAGATGGAAATATTCAATAGCTAGAATTTTGATCTTTGGAAGCTTAAAATTAAGGATCTCCTTGTATATCTAGAACAATGGAGAACATAATTTATAGGTACCATGCCAATAGGAATGTCGATAGAAGAATGGGAGAAAATAGAGAGAAGGGAAAGGAGTACGATTCAAATTTGACTTGCAGATTCAATACTACTAAATGTCTCAGGTGAATATTTGTCCAAGAAACTATGGGACAAGTTGGGAATATAGTACAAGTCGAAATCCATTGTAAATAAGTTGTTTCTCAGAAAGAAACTATATCTTCTGAAGATGAGTGAGGGAAGATCGATGACTAAGAATTTAAATGTGTTTAATACCATTTTAAGATAATTATATTATGTGGATATTAAAATCACCGAGGAGAAGAAATTTGTTAGCCTATTATGTTAATTTCCATACTCTTGGGATAACTTAGTCTTGGATATAGGGATTAATACAACCACATTAGCTCTAGAAGATGTGGTTGCATCTCTAATATCAGAATAAATGAGAAGGAAGAACATGGAAGGTTCGGACAAAGATGCATTAGTGGTGAGAGGTAGAATAGTTGAAAGAGATAAAGGAAAATTCTCTCGTAGAAATTCTAAGTCGAAGCGTAGATATAAATCCCTTGTTCAGTCGATGAGAATATGCTATAAATGTTGTAAAGTTGGGAATTACAAAAAGGATTGGAAGTCGAAGGAAATGGAAGTCAGTACAAGATCCGATGAGAAAAAGTTGACTGAGAGAAAGACAACTCTAGATAAGGGAGGAAATGTGTACCTAACATCGACCAGTACACAGTTGGATCAATATGTTTGGCTAATCAACTCAAGAGCATCGTATAATATGAAACCACAAAAGGAATGGTTCTGCGAATATCAAAAATATAAAGGAGGAGATGTGTTCTTGGGGGATGACCTGACAACCAAAATGTTTGAACACAGAAGAGTTCAACTGATACTATAGGATGCAAGGAGTAGAACCCTTGCAGGTGTGGTAAAATTTATGGGTTTGGAAAGAAACTTGATATCAATAAGCAAGATGAGTAATGTAGAGGTTCACACTCTATTTCAGAAGGATTCATGTAATATGTTAAGAGGTGTGATGGTATTAATGAAATGAGTTCAGATTGGAACCCTATACAAGATATTAGGGAGTATAGACTCGAAAGGATGCTAAAACATAGTTTTTCATGAATTCAACTCGACTCCACTCGAGTTGGGTTGATTCAAAATGACTCGACAAGTCATCATAAAATCGACTCGACCATGTTATGGCATGAGGGGATGGGACACATTGGAGAAACAATACTTTGAGCTATTCATAACAAAGGTATAGTCGAATATTTTCCTGAATCTAATTTAGAAGTCGACTTTTGTGAACATTGTATTTATGGAAAACAAAGTTGGGCGAGGTTTCCATCTGGATCGACAAGGTAAAATGGGATTCTAGAGTTGGTTCATAGTGATTTGTTTGACCCTATTTCAACTCCTTCACTTGGTGGATCCTTGTATTATGTCTCCTTCATAGATTATTTTTCCAGGAAGATATGGATATATTTCCTGAGGAAGAAATCCGAGGTTTTCGAGAAATTCAAATAGTTTAAATATCCTGTAGAAAACAAGATAGATAAGAAGATTAAGGTGTTGAGAACTAACAACGGTGGTTAATTTTGCGGAAAATAATTTGATCAGTTATGCAAGAAGTGTGGCATATCACACCAAAATACCACACCATATACCCCACAACAAGATGGATTTGCTCATAGAATGAAAAAAAAATTGATGGAAAAGGAAAGGAACATGCTTTGTGGTGTTGGGATTGCACAAGAAATTTTGGTGGAGGCAATCAAAACTACAAGATATCTATTGAATATATATCCATCGCCGGTGTTACTCGAAAAGACTCCACATGAGGTATGGTATAGTAATAAGCCTTCAATATGATGAATTTGTGCATGTTCCTAAGGAAAGAAGGAGCAAGATGGACAAGAAGGTAGTCAAGTGTATTTTCATTGGATACAACGATGGAATGAAAGGATATAAGCTCTAGGATCCTACATCAAAGAAAATAGTGTACAGTCGAGATGTGGCCTTCAGAGAAGTGAGAAGTAAGTCCAAGACTATTTTTTTTTTTCAAACCAAGAATAATCCAAATAAGGTGTGGTTTGAACTGATGAACTAAGAATATGATTCAGATGAGTTGATTGAATTAGAAGAAGAGGTGGAAAAATTGACCCTAGTCATAAGGAGGTTAGAATGAGTAATAAAACCATTCGAAAGGTATAGTTCTCTCTACTTTTTTTCTTCATTCATGTTAATTTACACCAACAATGAGCCCAAGTTGATCGGGGAGGGAGTGGACTTAGCATAGGGAAAACTCTAGAAGGACGCCATGTTCGAAGATATGGAATCCTTGCGCAAGAATGAGACAAGGGAACTAGTCAAATTACCTAGTGGAAGAAAACATGTATCTATAAAATGGTTATTCAATAAGACTATGATCATATTATTTCAAGTCGAGAAGTTCAAAGATCGAATGGTAGTGAAAGGATATTCCCAAGTCGAAGGATTTGACTTCGGTGATATGTTTTCCCTTGTTGCAAAATTAACTTCCATTAGAGTACTAATGTCTCTAGTTGTAGAATTTGATCTAGAAATAGAATAAATGGATGTGAAAACATCGTTCCTACATGGGGACCTAGAAGAATAAATATACATGAAGCAACCTTAAGGATTGGTAGTAAAGGGAAAGGAAGAATTGGTGTGCAAACTGAAAAGATCCCTTTATGGTCTAAAGAAATAACCAAGGATGTGGTACAAAAAGTTTGACACATACATCCTCATTTTGGGGTTTGTGAGAAGTAAAGTTGATCACTGTATTTATTCCAAAGAAGAAGGATTGTGTTTCATATATGTAGCATTGTATGTTGAGGACATGTTGCTAATTGGGAACAACATGAATGAATAAAGGAGGTGAAGAATCATTTATCCTCTGAGTTCGACATGAAGGATTTTGGTGTCATGAACTTCATTTTGGTAATGGATATCAAGAGAGATTGAGCACCTAGAAATATCTAGTTAAACCAGACAAAGTATATTGAAACAATATTGAAACGTTTCAACGTGCAGGATTGTGACCCTTTGAATTTTCATATTCCTATGGGAGCAAGGATAGCTCTTGAATAGTGTCCAAGGAAACAGGAGTAAATAGAGGACATGGAATGTGTTCCCTATGCAAGTTTTTTTGGTAGTATAATGTATGTGATGGTATGTACTCTACCAAACATTTCCCATGCAGTGGGAGTGTTGAGTAGATACATGTCGACACCTGAGAAGGAGCACTGGAGTGATATCAAGAGAGTATTCAGGTATTTGTGTGGCACAAAGGATTATTCTTTATGCTACCAAGTAAAACATGGAGGTGACAGTGAATTAAATGTACATGGATTTGCTGACACCGATTGTGATGGAAATTTGGATCGACGAAGATTGACCAATGGATATGTGTTCAAAATGTTTGGTGGAGAAAACAACTAGATGAGTAAGCGACATGTAGTCATATCCTTGTCAAAAACAAAATCTAAATACATGGCAACCACTCATGGAAGCAAAGAAGAAGTATGGTTGTAAATACATGGTGGCCACTCGTGGAAGCAAAGAAGAAGTATGGCTGCAAAGGCTATGTTCAAGAATCAAGTTTGAGCAGAGATCTAAGAAGATAAGTTGTGATAGTCAAAGTGCAATATTTATGGCAAAGAACCCAACTTATCATTCTAAGATAAAACATATTGATGTTCAACAATTTTGTGAGAGATGTGGTGGAAAGAAACAAGGTGATGTTAAATTAGACATATGGAAACATTAAAGACTTCACTCAAGTCTCAGAGCTGTCAAGTTACTCCTGGTGGATAGAGTCATTGCTTCCTTTGGGTCTCTGTGGAAATGATATTTCAAAGGTCTCCTCGTTTCAAAGAAAGAAAAAACAAAAGGGAGAATGTTGGGTTGTTGTATTCTTTGCAGTGAATGTCTAATGGAAGTGGATTGACTGATAGTTGAAGTCAAAGGAATCAAAAAAAAATTGAAGGTAGAGGCAGTTCGACCAGGTAAAGATGAATTCGAAGACATCAAAAACAATTCAGCTCAGCAGATTTGGTCTTCGACTAGGTAAAGACGAAGCCAAAAACATCAACAACAATTTGAAGGTTGTAATGACTACTGCTACTTAATTACAAGCAACACAAGCAAGTGGAATTTTATTTTATTTTATGGCGGAAGGAAACAATAACGATAGATAACAACATGACTTGACGCATTTAACACAACACATGTAGATCAGGAAACAAACAACAATGATCCAGGGTACTAGCACAACATGCAACCGAACGAAACATGCGATAATCATTAGACGAAGAAACTACTACCCCTGTGGACACAAGAATGACCACGCCTAAAAGGTAAAGGACAACATCAACCACCTGGCTTTGATGACCTCGTGAACTAGGAAACCTCTACTACACAAACATAATCGCTTTAAGCAAAAAACAAATAAACAAACTATCATAAATGAACAAAGCCCACATCTGAAGAACAGAGTCGCCTAATTATCGCTCACCTCACATCCATCAGGCTTACAATGGTCCTCTACTGATTTATGTCATTAAAAGGATTAATATTATTAGGTGTGATGGTAACCCCGCTTAACATAAATACATCTAGATCAATAAATCTAAGAAAAATTTAGTGCTTAGACCAAATTAATCACAACAACATGACAAAAACCTAATCACCCAATCAACAAGTCAACAAGATTCAAGGGAAACTGACAACTATAAAATTTATACAACACATTAAATTCCTAGCTCAACAAATTCTATTGCGACCATACACCAATATGTACACATTCAAATGATTATTATTAAAACAATAGTTTGTTGCAACTATTTTCCAAAACCCAACATCAGATAAGTATATATATCGTTATCCTTTAAAACTGAAACTATATGAGTTCATTGTCTTATATCACTATTTAAAATTGAAACTATATTGCCATTCATTAATTTCTCTATCTTTTAAAATTCCAACTATACATCGAATGTAAATGTTTTAGTGCAACTGAAACAATAGATTAATCACCTAACAATATATCGAATGCATTTGAATTATTGTGACTTAACAATCCAATACACTTCACCTGATAGGGGTAAAAGTTTTGGAACACTTCTAGAATGATTTATCGGTCAATCAACTATATCGCTAGGGATGTATTACAAAAATATCATAGCTAAATAATGCCTAAAATCAAATGGTTTCCAAAACATTACTAAAAAATTTATTACAGTTCCAATTACCATATCGTTTTAATAAAAGTCTAATAAAATATATGAAATGTTGGCCCCTTTGGTTGATGTCGCTATCCAATAATTCATAAAAATCATATTAATTCATCATTCCATTAATCATCAATATAATAATATTTTTCTTCCCCTTTAATCTATTGTTGTATTTAGATTTGTTGTTGTCCTTAATCTAAGGCATAGATATCGGTGTCTTCCCAAGGTAGAGGTAATTTTTGTTTAACCCAAACACAATGATAATGTGGTTTAGATTATACTGTTGTCTAGCAATTATATTATAAAGCATAACTAAAATATGACATTGTTGTTGTTAATGTATAAATCGTTGTCAATAAAAACATTCAAATCAAGTCACCCACATTACATATAAATTGTTGACCATAAATATTCAACTCGCTAACCTTTGATACTATCTATCACTACAGCACAACATTTACATAGTCACCAAATGCTCAACTATTACACAGTCAAAAAATGCCACAATTGCACAAAATTACAATCGTATAAGCTAACACATTACCATAATCATTGCCATTACATGTACTATATAATGCAATAAACTCACCTAAATAAATACACAAGAAAAAATGCAACTAGAATTGGATCTGTCATTCATAAATTTAGGATATTGTTGTTGAATACAAACTCTATCAAATTCATGGATATCACGATGAATATAAACTCTATCTATCAATCAAGGGGATTCACTGCCCTAGGATATATAAAATTGTTGACCCATCATTTAAAATGTTGTCATTCACAGACATAGAAGCTATTAGGATAATAAAAAAAATGTTGGTTGTCATTATATAGTAAAACATTGGCTGTTATTACATATTAAAATGTTGATAATTTCATAGTAAACACACAACAGCCATTACATATTAAAACGATGTATTTCTACTAAAATGATGCATATCATTCATAGGGTTTTAAAAAAATCCAAATAACAAGCAATAATTCATTGCCAAATCAAGGTAAGATTGTGTTGATTTTTATCAATAGAAAACACATTCAAATAATGGGTAAATTTGTTATCAAATCAAGGTAAAATTGTGCTGAGTTTTATCATAAGAAAATGCATCCAAATAATGGGTAAATCTATTTCCAACCAAGGTAAGATTATGCTGAGATTTTATCATTATAACAAATGTATCTAAGAATGGGTAACTTCATTGCCAAACTAAGGTACAATTATGCCGAAGTTTATCATAAGAAAACACATCCAAATAATGGGTAAATTTGTTGCCAAATAAAGGTAAGATTGCACTGAGTTTTATCATAAGAAAATGCATTCAAAAAATGGGTAAATTCGTTGGAAAATCAAGGTAACATTTCACAGTCTAATAGTTGTAATTTTATAGTCTACACACATGAAATACAAATTCTATAAAATACGCTAATACAACGGTATAATAACACCAATACAACAATATATAAAATTGAGGGTAAAAAATTTGGGTAAAAACGAATGAAAACTCTCTGGAAAAATGAATGCAACGCTATGTGAAAACAAAATAGCTTCTATAAAAATCAAGCAGGGAATGTAATAATAAGAAAAATCATAAGGTAAAAGTTGTATAATAGGGTAAATCATAAATTAGCTATGTGAATGTTGAGTAAATACTCTAGGAAAACTCAAAGATAATCAAACATAGGATAACGCAGAAGAAAACAACTACCAGAAAATGAAAATGTAATCAATCACAAGAAGGAAATAGAGATTACTCATCTGCTAAGAAGGCTTAAAGACTAACTATTTAGCCATGAATCAATCCAAACATGAGATAAGTATGGTTATATAGTTGGGAAAAAATTATCCTCCACCCATCATCCATGCACAAAAAAGCATGACATTTGAATCTATACATCTTTTAAACAGACACAAAAGGACGACGCTAATCTGCCTCTCCTCGGCCAATTTCTTAGGCATAGACTGATGACTAAAAGGATAAGTGGAAAACATAAATTCTTCATAATAATCATCAATAACAAAACACAAAAGTTATATAAATTCAAGGTTGGGTTTGCCAAGGGAATCAATCCAACATGCAACAAGTGTAAGGCTGAGATGACTTTAAGTTCAATGATTATAAATTGATGAGTGAAACATAACCTTTACACAAAAGAAGTATAGTAATTAAATTATAGGAATAATATTAAAATACCATTAAAAAATAACTATGTATCAGACAAATGCTTATAGCTCCAGTTGTTACATGTGGCATCTACCAACTCCCACTCTAATAATTCAATGTGGACCTTCAAAGTACTCCAACAATGCTAGGGGTAATTTTCTTCCCCATTAGCCCCCCAAACCACAAAGGGACCACTCACACAAAACCAGAGAAAAATCTATCTCCCAGCTTGTCTCACAAGGCTGAGCTACCACTCATTACCTAAGATGGGTATCCCAACTCTACAAGATAAGTCTACCAAGACAAAAATTCAGCAGCAGTAATGTTACGCATAAAGATGATATCCATACTCCTCCCTCCTCCATCATTTTTATAGAGTTTTTCAAGTAATTAGTTTCCCAAATTCTCATTAAATTCCCTTTCATTTAATTAATTAGGAAAAAAAAAAAAAAAAAAAAAAAAAAAAAAAAAAAAAAAAAAAAAAAAAAAAAAATATTAATTAATTATTAATTATTCCTATTTCTCTCACCCACCTAAAAATCATTCCTAAAAACGCTCATCAGTGTCCCAAAATTCCCTGTGACACATTTTAAATGACTTACATCTTTACTAAATTTCTAGTTGAGTTCAAAAAATAGCAAGTTCCCAAGGCAAGATTCCATACTAAGTTAGACATTCAAATTTCTCTTTACGTTTCTTTCTTAGGGTCTTCCCTTTTCCTTTAGTTTCATTTCTAAGCCTCTTCCCCTTTTAACTAACAAACAATTCTAGGAAAAGTGTAGAAAACAACACTTCTTTACCCCTTTTTTAAGTAAAAATTGAATTTGCATATGTAGATAAAATAATCATTTCCCCTTTTTAAAATTTTTTGTGAACTCCCCATTATAATTTGATTTTAAAATTTTAATTTGAATTTCTTACCCCTTCTTGTCACAAGGTTTATTATCTCACATTTTATTCTTTCACCACAAGTCTCTACTTCTAGGACCTAGATTTTAAATTTCCACTAGGTCAAGTGACATTTTCTCAGGTAAAATTGTTTTAATCTTACTTCAACACCATCATTCATTTTAAGGTTGTCTAGGATTATTCACTTCTTACTATTAAAATCATGACGCTCCTTCAGATTGATGCACTAGGTGCTCCAAGGGTGCCACCGGCCTTTATGTTTTACTTGCACGATGTTCCCTTTAAGACACACTACATTCTCCAAGGGTTCCACTCCACCTCTTTCCATTTCCATTTAAAGGACGTGTCTTTCTGTGATGCACCACGTTAGGCTCCAAGGGGTGTTGCTCACTTCTTCACTAAATTGGTGAGACATCAAAACCCCTAGAGTCATTACTCCGCCAGGTGATCCCCAGGGGAGACTAAGGGCCCTAATGAATAAGGCCCCCTACCTTATTGTGCACCCTACAGAATCATTGTGTGACTATCGTGCAATTTTATCCTCATAGCATCGAAGTGGGTCTTCAAAACTAGGTAATCACAATTAACTCATAGTCTGAGCTACCGCATATATATAGTAGGTTAAGTTGGCAGGTTGTTCTACACCTCTCCCTTTGTTGGCAGAGTATTCCCTTTGCAACGAGTAGTAAACTGAAATTAGCACAAAAAAGCGCAGGGTTCGAAAAAAAAATTTCAATGGCTATATTTTCACGTTTCGGCTTCTCGACATATTATCGGGCGGGTCATATATTTCCTCGACCAAGGATATTAGGTGGTTCAGGGAACAGGTTTTGCCATGGTTTCTATTCGCTAAGGAATTAGGGTTTTGGACTAATCTGTGTCATTGGGTTAGGGTTTTGTATGTCACTGCTCCTATATGTATATTGTATTGTAAACAAATACAATGTGTATCACATAATATATGTTGGTCTCTAAATTTTGGCTCTGTGAAAAATCTCTCAGGTAATGGTTCAGATTGCTATTGTATTTTTATGTCTTTTTCTCAATATCGTTTTCAGGATCTTGCAATAGAAGTTCTATATTTGGCATCGAGCTTTATTACGCTTCAGGGACGCCTTTATTATCAAGGGTTTGGCCTCGACCGTGATGTTTTGTTACAGTGGGAGATTTGTGGTTTTGTTTTTCAGGTGAAAAGAAAATGGCAAGCAATTCAAGATGGAGATCAAAAGTTTAATGGAATAGCTTTGAGCTATGGAAAGCTCAAGATTGGAAGATCTTTTGGTGGAGAGACTGGATCAAGGTAGATCCAGTACTAGCACTCTACAAGGAACTTCAGATGACTCCGAAAATATGGATTGGAAGGCAAGAGCACAATTCGATCAGAATCTCCAATCTAAAGATATCAATGTCAGAGGAAGGTACAACCAAAGATTTATGGGAAAAGTTGTGGAAGTTGTACCAGTCTAAGTCACTAGTAAATAAAATATTCCCAGAAAAGAAGTTGCATAAATCCTTGAGGATGAGAGATGAAGACTCGGGTGGTAGAGCATTTGAACGCCTTCCACACTGTGGAAGTCACTTAGTATCTATTGATATTAAAATTTCGTGATGAAGATAAAATGTATCACTTTGTTGTTCTTTACTGACTCGTGGGATAGGTCCGGGTTGTGGCCATAGGTAGTAATTAAAATTCCTTGAATTTTGATAGCTGGTCCATCCCTTTGTTATCGGAGGAGATGAGACTAAAGAATATGGAAGGACATAGCAATGATGCATTATTTGCAAGAGGATCGCTCCTCGTGAAATAAATAGGATCTTAATTTCCATGGGATATCTAAGTCTAAGTGTATATCTAAATCTCTCGAAAAGTTTGTGAAGGTTTGTTGGAGATTTGGAAAAGAAGGCACTACAAGAAGCAATGTACATACAAAAGTGTTGAGAGAGGGAATGGATTTGATGATGCCTCTTCTAAAGAATAAAAAACCTCTGTGAAAGAAGGAGGGATGTGTACTTGGATTATTCAAACACACACGTAGATCATGAGGCATGGTTTATTGATTCTGGTGCATCATTTCATATATGACTCCTCACAGGGGGTGGTTTTGTGAATATGAAAGTATGATGGAGGTAATTTTTCCTAGGTGATGACTTGACCGTCATAATAATAGGACAAGGAAAAGTCAATTTTTGTTTCATAGATGGAAGGATTAGAACATTGCCTAGCATTCTACACATCCTGTGCATGGGCCGTAATTCTGATTGTAAGCAAAATTGAAGATGCTAGGGTAAGAACAATTTTTGAAAAGGGAACTTACAGGATGGTCTGAGGAGAAATGGTGTTGATGAGGGAGTTCGGTTTGGAACTCAGTATAAGCCAAGTTAGGAAGCACTATTAGTGATGGGTGTAATAGCCCATTGTTCCTGGACATTGAAGCTGAAGAAGAAAGAACTCCTGTCACTCGAGAAAAGGCTATGGTTGGGGCATCAAAGATCGGGGCATATCAGAGAGAAGGGTCTTCAATTACTACACAAAGAAGGCATGGTTGGAAGGTATGTCTAATTGCCTTCCCTGATTTTGATTTCTTAAAACATTGTCTATATGTAGCCAGACCCAAGATTCCTCTCCTGCAACGTGAGGCGAAGAATTTTTACATCTATTTCACAATGTTGATGTTTTGACCCGTGGTCATCCCAGATCATTGGGAAAATCTATGTACTATGTCTCATTTATAGATGACTTCTATGAAAACTTGGACATATTTCCCTCAAGAAGAAATCCTCAGTCTAGCGACGAAGAGTTTAAGGCTCTTGTTGAGAACCAACAGAAACAAATTAAGGTGTTGAGGGATAGTGATAACGGTGGAGAGTTCCCCACAAGGGAATGAATTTAGCACTCGTATAGCGTGTGGTATAGCAAGGCGTATGATCACCCATATACAATTTCAGCAGAATGGAGCAAGGCATGGATGAATGTGACATTGATGGAAAAAGCAAGGTGCATGCTCATTGGTGTTGGGTTAGGACAATAATTCTAGGAAGAGGCGGTGGGTATTTCGTGTTACCTATTAAATAGATCACCCTCATTAGTGTTGGGGTGACAAGACTCCACAAGAGGTATGGACTGGTAAGGGAACTTCTCTCACACATCTTAAGATATTTGGCTGATGTATGTATATGTCTACAGGTTCCAAAGGAGAATAGGAGTAAGTCGGATAAGAAGGCTGAAAATGTATCTTATTGATATAAAGATGGTCTCAAAGGTTATAAGCTCGGGAACCTGTAGTAACAAGGAAGGTAGTATAAATGTAGATGTGGTATTTAGAGGAAAATGAATGTTGTTGTACCGTGAAGTCCTACTCAAGTATGGGAAGAACCAGAGAGATAGAGTTCGATTTAAAGGATGATGGAAGCAGACTTCAGCTAAGAACATTTAAATCGAGAAGAAGATCCCTATACCTGATGAGATCGATCAGAAAGAAGGCTGCACCAGAAAGGTATAGTTCCACCCGATTTTGTTCAAATTCTTTTGCTTTGTCACTGGAGCATGATCCTAGAACTCATTTTATGGGATTCCAAAGGATGAAACTGTGGAAAAGGGCCATGGAAGAATAAATGGCATCTTGGATAAGAATGAGGCTTCTGGGATCGAAAAGTGGAGTTTCCGACCGGAAGAGTTTCCATTTAAAATGGGTATTTAAAAAGAAGTCGAATGCATGAAAGTGGAGAAATACAAAGCTCGACAGTAAAATATTATTCCCGTGTTGAGGGAATTGATCGGTGAGATTTTTCTCCGCTAAGCAAGAACTCTATAAGACTTTTGTTATCCGTTGTCAGTCAGATTTGATTTTGAAATAGAACATGGATGTGAAGACAACATTCCCCTCATCGAGGATCCGAAGAAGAAATCTTTTATGAAGTCAAACCCAAGGTTACATTGTGAAAGGAAAGAAGGAGTTAGTATGTAAGCTGAAAAGGTCCCGATGGTTTTAAAAAAATTAAGGATGTGGTATCAAAAAATTTGGATACTTATATGTTGGGACTTGGCCTAAAAAGAAGCAAAGAGGATCACTATGTGTATCTTGGTAAATTGAATTGGGTGATCATTTGATTTATCGGTCTGTATGTGGATGACATGTTGTTGATAGGGAAAAACATGAGATTATCCGTGGATGTGAAAACTCATTTGTCCCCTAAATCACATGAAGGATCTTGGTGCTTCAAATTTCATCTTGGGTGAAATTAAAAGAGATCGGAAAAGGAGGGAACTCCGTTAACTGTGAGAAAATATGTCGAGACACAGAGAGTTTAATATGCGGTGGAATGTAAACCGCCAAGGTTCCAGACTCCTCATGGTGTAGTTATTCCGATGGATCGGTCCCAAGACACATGAAGAAGAGGAGGACATGTCTCTGTTCCATATATGAAAGTGCAGCCATAGCTTGATAAGGAAATGGTCCTAGACTAGGACTGACACGGCCATGCAGTGGGATTTTCGAGCAAGTATATGTCAAACCACAGGAAGGATAATCGGGATGCCAGTGAAAAGAGTTTTCGTATTTGCATGGCAATCATGAATATGGATTAGAAGCACATGGAAGATCTGTGGATTGACAGAGGCTGATATAAATGGATTTGTGGATGCAGACCGGGCTGAAGATTTGACTGAGGGAGATCTACAAGTGGGTAAGGTGTGTTTAACCTGGCTTGGAGGAGCAATAAGTTGGATGAGCAAAAGACAAGTCGTAGTGGAACTTTCAACTACAGAAGCCGAATACATGGTATCCACTCATGCAAGCAAAGAAGTAGTTTAGTTGTATAGATTGTGTTCAGGGATTGGATTTGAGTAACAAGCTATGAGGATGAATTGCAGTAGTCAGAGTGAAATTTTCTTGGAAAATAACCCAACTTATAATCCAAAGACAAAGCACATTGATGTCTAATATCACTTTGTGGAGACATAGATTGAAGAAAGAAAGCATCAATCATTGAAGGTGGACACTTTGAAGAATGTTGCGATTCATTAATTGTGTAACTGTGAGAATGAAGTGCTCTTGGTGTAGAGGATCCATGGGCATTGTTGCCTGATTGTTGACTATGTAACCCCAACCCTCTATGTGTGCAAAGAAAACAACAAGTGGGTATCGTTGTACAGGTTATATTTTTAAATGTATATATTTCTCACTGGCTCACAATGACATATTATCAAGTAATGGCTATATTCTCCTGACATATTTCCTTGACCACATGATATTAGGTGGTTTTCGCACATGGCTTTTGGCCATGGTTTTCTATTTCCTAAGCATGAATTAGGGTTTTGGACTAATCCAGTCATTGGGTTAGAGTTTTTGATACTGCTCCTATATGTATATATTTTCATTGTTTTAAATGTAATACAATGTATCAATATAATATATGTCAGTTTCTTCCTACTAGTTTCTGTAAAAAATCTAAGTGTAATGTTTGTATTTGGCTTATTTTATATTTTCTCTGCTCTTCTTTTCAATATCACTTCTATGAGGATATTGTACAAGGTTAGAATTTACATCCCTCAAAGTCTCTAGTTGTCATGCATGACCCCTCTAATTCCATATATGAGTCTAGTCGCAAGCTTATCACTGCGATCCATCAAATGTCACCAAACTGCGTCAGCACAATAATCAATCATCATAACACCTTAATCAGCATGTACATATGTCACATCACAACATTCAAACCCAAATAATCCACTCCCTAACCTGACCTGTGCAGTAGAGTCCAAGGGGTTCTATCATGTCTCAACATCCTCGGCGTCGTAAATTCCTACACACACTCCGTGAGAACCCAAATTAATAACTAATCTCCGCCTATGAATACAACAAATAAACATATCATCTATCCATAATGTCTCATAACCATAATTGAACGTCCACTACTAATATATTAATCTAGATCACTTGCAAGCAAATATCCTCAAAGAATAAGTTCACACTGAGGCATGGAAAAGGGATGTTACATACACCTCCTCTTCTTTTAAACTTCATCCCAAAGTTCTACAAAGCATAAGTGTCAAAATAAAGTGTATCACAGTATCGTAAGTCTATCCATCAACAAAAAATGGAATCAAGTAAGTACATCATATGCATCCTCTCAGGTCATTGAGTGTGGACTATAGTTGTCCCATTTGACATTGACTTGATCTACTGTTCGATGTCGTAGCTGTCAAATGAGATGGTTTAGGATGCGTATTGGCTCTGCCGTGAGGGCACCCTTGTCTGGTACCTGCAAGGAACTCATGTAACTCACATGTGACGGGTCAGAAACATAATGTTGTAAAACATATACGTGAAAAAAATCGTGCATACGTCTCAAATAATTAGGCAAGGTTAGTCAATAGGCCACGTGCCTCTTTCTCTCCACAATATTGAAATTTCCCATGAACCTAGGAGATATTCTATCACCCTTTCCAAACTTGATCAAACTATGGTTTTACCCTACAAGAAGATCTTTTCGATCACCAACTTCAGAATTCACTTACTGACATTATGTGCATCGACATAAATCTTTTTTCGATCTTGTACTTCTCTTTGATCCTCATTCATTTGTTTTCATTTGATATTCCATTTCTTGGATCATTTTTGGTCCCACTAGGACCTATCCTCAAGTCGAACCCAGCTTAATGGTGTTTGACATGGTCGCCCATATAGAACTCAAAGGCACCATCTTAATGGTGCTTCTGTAATTGTTACATATGAACTCCTATCAAGGGAAAGAATTTTTTCCTTACCGCCTTTTGTTTGTCCATCACGCATATGCACAAACATGTCTTCCAAGATTTTATTTGTTCATTCCTAGTCTATTCCATCCAGATCCGTAAGACGCAGTACTAAAGTTAATTTGGGCTCCCAAGGCCTCTTGAAAACTAGTACAAAATCATAATAAACATCGATCCTCCATTGGATATAATCCTCTTAGGTAGGACATGTAGCCCCACAATCTCACTAATGAAAAACTCTATCTATGTCAAAATTTGATATAGTCAACACGCATTATGAATAACAACAAAATGAGCACCCTTCAAGTAGAGCTCTCACTACCAAAAATCTATCATTCAACTCTTTAGCCACTGGAAATCCAATAATGAAATCCATCAAATGACTCCATTCTGATCTTTCGGAATAGTGTGTGTGTGGATGTACTTAATCCCATTGGAAGGTCTATATTCAACCTTCTTACCTACCGGAATTCTAGAATATCCGCTATAGCTGACTACAGGTCTCAGCCATTCCTTCAAGAACTGGCTTGCTTTTCCTCATCTCTTCATGGACTCCTGTAGATCCATGTACACCGCTTATGTGAGCCCTGCTTAGGATCAAGCTCCTCAATAAGAATATTCCAAAGGGTATGTAAATTTGATTTATCTCTCAATAATCCATCACATCAAACTTCTAAATAATTTCCGGTCTTGGTACCATCATTGTGTTTCTTCCAATAAAACTTTGGACTCTTTGCATCGGGTAATCATCGGTGTGTTGTATAGTTAGAATCCTTTCACTTAGATTCATCTAAAGAAGTAGCACCTAAAATATGCATATTCCTACATAATGCATTAGACACTATGTTCCATTATTCCCTGCGTATAATCCCAAAATCGTATTCTAAGAAATTATGTTCAAATGTCAGCTATCGCACCGTGTCTCTATGAAATATGTGTTCTAGTCCACAAGGGTCCATTTTAGCTCTTAACAATCCAACAAGGCAGTGTCTCCACACCTTCAAGGTATGTTACCAATAACCCAAATCCATGCATTGCATTAGTCTTCCTGACTTCGAATCCTTCAAGACGTAAGTGATTTAGTCGCTTGCATCAAGAGACTCATTTCTAAGTTTCCTTCCTTTGCAGTGGATGCACCAAGAATACCAAGAATTTCATGTCCATGTCAGGGACCCTTTGTATCGGTGCTATTGTCATTAGATCCCTTTGAGCCTCCAAATAAGCCTGCATTTCTCACTCCAAACAAACTTTTTTCTTCTTCTCTAATTTCAGAATGGGATTTAAGTATCTTTAAAACCTCGAAGGAACCTTCTCATAGTATCCTGCTAAACTCATGAAGCTACATTAATTTCCGGGACATTCGTCGGTGTATGACATTCCATAATAGCCTCAACCTTTGTTGGATCCACAACGATACCTTCATTGAAAATGACATTTCCTAAGTAGTGAATCCTTGATTGATAAAACGAATTTAAACAATTTCCATACAATTTGTTCTCCTCCTTGCAAACATCAGAGTACCAATCAAAGTTATTCTAAGGATCTTCCAATCTCCTAGAGTAAACCAAATAGTCAATGAATACTTGATGAACTTGTCCAAGTATTGATGTAACATTAACTGCTCACTGTAACCTATAAATACCCCTCAAGTGTTCAAGTAGTCCAAAATGGTAAAATGTAAACTCAGAATGTCCAAACTCTTTTTGTATAATACATTTAGGACGCCATCATCCTTGGATCCTTAACTGGGTGATAATTTCATCTCTAATTGGATCCTTGAAAACACCTCATTATGCCTCTTCTATCTCGACTAAAAATGTGATCATCAATCCTTATCAATGGATACTGATTCTTAATTCTTTCCTTTGGTTTAATCATTGTAGTCAATGCATTCTTCTACAACCAACTTTTTCATGGAAAATAATATTAGGCTTAATTTGGTGACATTAATTCTGGACGAGGGTATAAGTCCCAGGTCCAACAACTCCTTCAGTTGCATTCTCAACTCCTGTAACTCCGGGGTTGACATCTGATAAGGCGTTCCTACTATTTGTTCAGTCCTCAATTTTAGGTCTATGGTAAATTTTGATTCCCTCTCCAGCGGCAGCCCAGGTAACTCCTCCGGGAAGATGTCCGCAAACTCTCTCACCACTGGAAGGTGTTCAATACATTTCACTACTACCTTCTTGTTTAACATAAGGATCACATAAAGCTTACATCCCTTGCACATGCTCTTCCGTAGTTGCAAGGAAGAGATAAACCCCAAGGAAACTTCATCATTCTGACTTACAATCACACATCTCTATCCCTCATCATCGACCAAGCTCAATCGTTTAGTCTTACAGTTGATCACCTCATGCAATTCCCACCAATCCATACCAATTGCGATGTCATAAGATCCTAATATCATGACGTACAGGTTGTCCCTAGTGACAAAATCTCCTAGGTTAAGGATACAGACCGTAACCTTCCTTCCAACCTTTTATTTGTCTCCTGAAGCCATTTCTACAAAGCTAAACTCACCTTGTTCGACTTCCTTTACCTTAATTATTTTTAGCACTACCCCAGAAATGAAACTCTTTGCAGCATCAGGATCTATCAAAATACTAAGGGTCTGGTCAGTGACAATACCTGACGTCTTGAGCACAGTCAACTAGTTCTCTGCCTAGCATTTATTCACCACTGCAAGAATTCGATGGGCCTTGCCCAAAACTCCCAAGATAGTGGGTCCAACTAATTTAGATGCTGCAGTCCTCTCCTCTAGGTAGTCACGTTGGTAATGTGGCTCCCCACAATCCAACACACCTTCTTTGGTCCAGTATTCTTGGTAGCCAAAGTAGAAGTTGAATTCTAACATTAAGGCCCATCACGAACTTTTTGACCTTAAGTATCATGGTAATTTGGTGCAGAGCATACAAAAGAAGTTCCAAAAATGGGTGTCATACTCGGGCATTGTGCGGTCTCCCTGTCACAAGGCGTTGAACTTCTTGAGCTAACGCTCAATGAATTCCTTAGAAAGATACATCTCTTGGAACTATTCCTCGAACAGTTACCATGACATGCCTTCGACGACCATGTTCAAGTGTGGCGGGAGTGTCTTCCCCCATAGAAGAGTGCTCCCCTTCAGTTGAAGAACGTTATGTGGACCTTTGTGTTGGAAGTATATTCGTGAAGCGAAAAGCACATCGCCATATTCTCCCACCATGCATCGGCGACTACCTCGTACGGGGCACCAAAGAACTGGAGAAATTTTACCTTCTCAAGTTCACAATGAATACTAATAGTACTAGTTGGGCGCGTTGTGGACCCTCAAGGGTATAGGATTCCTAGCCTCATCTCAATAAAGATGGTGAATCAAGTCCTCTGAAAATCTTTGGAAGGACCTTTCCAGACCATCATCATCCCTTACAACAATCGAATCCAGCCCAAGGAATTGTTCTTCCCCTTGGGGGTTAGACTCCAAGGGTGTGGGCACCTCTAAAGGAATCGCACCTCCTTCCATGACACCACTCCACGAACCTCTGTGGCATCCTCTTATTGAGATCACCACATGGATACGTTAAATTTTTAATTAGTGATAGGTTAATACTCAAGGGTTTACTGTAGTGGAAATCCTGGGGATTCCACAGTCATAGGGTTGAAATCGCTCTGATAACATATGTAATGACCCCATCATTATGACTACAAGCGATGCAAGAAAGTGCAATTCTTTTTTTGTTTGAAGTAGGAAGGCAACAACGATGATAGTTAAACAACATGACTTGATGATGAACACAATGCACACAGATCAAGAAACAGACAACAACGAATCAATACACTAGCACAACATGCAACTAGACGAAACATGCGATAATCAATAGACAAATAGAAATGACTACCCACCAGACACAAGCAAGACAATGCTTATAAGGTAAAGGAAAACATCAACTACCCAACGCATTGGATTCAACAACCATGAACTAGAAACCTCTGCGTCGTGCAAGCCCAATGCCTTAAGGCGTTACAAAACCAAATAACAACAACCATTACAACGAACAACACCCACATTGGGAAGCACAAACTTAGGACTGGTTATCGTTCACCTCACATCCATCATGGGCACAATGATCCCCTCATCAGGAATCATGTCGTCACAAGTCAATAGGCGTGACAGTAACCCTGGCGCAACATAACACATCAAGACCAACAACCCAAGAAAAATTTGATCAGCTAGGAGACCGAATTAACTATCAACCACATGACGAAAACCCAATCACCCAATCGACAAGTCAACAAGACGTAAGGGAAACTAACGACTATAACATTTATACAACACATTAAATTCCTGGTGCAACAAATTCTATTGTGACCATACACCAATCTATACACATTCAAAAGATTATTATTAAAACAAAAGTTCATTGCAACTATTTTCCAAAACTCAACATCAGATAAGTATATATATCGTTATCCTTTAAAAATGAAACTATATGAGTTCACTGTCTTATATCTCTATTTAAAATGGAGCTATATCTCTATCTTGAAGAATTTCGCTATCTTTTAAAATTGAAACTATACATCGAATGCAAATGTTTTAGTACAACTGAAACAACAGATTAATCACCTAACAATATATCGAATACATTTGAATTGTTGTGACTTAAAAATCCAATACGTCATTGTGATAGGGGTAAAAGTTGTGAAAAAATTGTGAATGATTTGATTTTTGAATCAACTATATCACTGTGATATATTACAAAAATCCTTGCCTAAATAATGCCTAAATCGCTGACTAAAACATTACCAAAAAATTGTTGTCTAAAATTACCCACGTTGTGTAATAGCAGTCTAATAAATACATGAAATGTTGGGTTCCCTTGATGTCATTGTCCAATAATTCAAGGGAAATCATGTTAATTCATTGTTCATTAATTACTGAATATAATAATAATTTGTTGCCCATTTAATCTATCGTTGTCTTTATATCTGTCGTTGTCCTTAATCTAAGGCATTGATATCGTTGTCTTCCCAACGCAGAGGAAATTGTTAATTAACCCAAATGCAACGATAATGCAGTTTAGATTACATTGTTTTCTATCATTTATATTATAAATAAGAACTAAAATATGACATTGTTGTCATTAATGTATAAATCGTTGTCAATAAAAACCTTCAAATCCCAGTCACCCACATTACATATAAATTGTTGACCATAAATATTCAACTCCCTCTCCTTTGATACTATCCATCACTACAACACAACATTTACACAGTCATCAAAAGGATCAACTATTATATAGTCACCACACCACCATTGCACAGTCACAATCGTTGCCAATTCACATTCATAATCGTTTCCATTACACAATCATACAATGCAATAAATTCACCCAACCAAATACATAGTCAAAATTGCAGCAATGAATTTGTTGTCATTCATAAAATTCATGGATATTGTTGTTGAATACAAACTCTATCAAATTCGTGGATATCATTGTGAATATAAATCTATCTATCAATCAAGGGGATTGACTACCCCAGGATATATAAAATCTTTGACCCATCATTTAAAACATTTTCATCCACATATAGATTTATTACATATTAAAAAAAAACGTCCATTGTCATTACACATTAAAAACACTAACACTCTCATGGTAAACACGTAGTCTGTCATTACATATTAAAACGTTGGTTGTCATTAAAATGTTGGTTGTCACTCACAGGTTTTAAAAAAACATCGTCAACAAAGGGTAAATTCGTTGCCAAATCAAGGAAAGATTGTGCTGAATTTTATCATAAGAAAACACATTCAAATAATGGGTAAATTCATTGCCAAATCAAGGTACGCTTGCACTGAGTTTTATAATAAGCAAATGCATTCAAATAATGGGTAAATTCGTTGTCAAATCAAGGTAAGATTGCGTTGAGTTTTATCATAAGAAAACACATTCAAGAATGGGTAAATTCGCTACCAAATCAAGGTAATATTGCATTGAGTTTTATCATAAGAAAACACATCCAATAATGGGTAAATTCGTTGCAAAATCAAGGTAATATTGCGTTGAGTTTTATCATAAGAAAATGCATTCAAATAATGGGTAAATGCATTTCCATATCAAGGTAACATTTCACAGTCTAATAGTTGTAATTTCACAATCTAATAATAATATGCAAGACAACGATACAATACGCAATACAATGATATAATAATATTCAATACAACAATATACAAATTTGGGTAAAAACGAATGCAAAGACTCTATAAAAATGAATGGAACGCTATATGGAAACATTGTGTGAAAACAAAATAGTTTCTAAGTAAAATCGCTATGGGAAGGGCCAAGAAAATTATAAGGGAAAAGTTGTGTAAAGTCTAGGTAAATCGCCCAAAAATTAGCATTGTGAAGGCTGAGTAAAGACTCCAGGAAAACTCAGAGATAACCAAACACAGGATAACGTAGAAGAAATCAACCACCAGAAAACGTAGATGTAATCAATCACAGGAAAGCGCAAAGATACTCATTCACAAGAAGGCACAAATACTAATCATTCAACCATGAATCAATCAAATGCAGAGATAAGTAAGGGATATATAGGTGGGAAAATTTTTATCCTCCACTCATCCTCCATGCATAGAAAAACAGGGAATTTGAATCTATAGGTATTTAAACATCGAAGTGATGACCTTCGATTTGGATCTTGGTAAACTTCTTAGGCACGGACTGATGACTAAAGGGATAAGGGAAACACAAAAATTCTTCGTAATAATCAATAAAGAAAACACATAAAAGTCATAGCAATCAGGGTTATGTTCGCAAAGGGAATCAATCCAACATGAAACAAGCGTAAGGCTGGGATGACTTTAATTTCATTGATTATTAAATGATAAGTGAAACATAACCTTTACAGAAAAGAAGTACAATAGTGAAAGCGCAGGAAACAATATTAATCTACCATTTAGAAATAAATTCATGCGTATCATAGCCAAATGCGATAGCTCTGAGTCGTTGTCCTACATGCACTCCATCCAGCTCTCACTTGTCGATCGATGTGACCTCACCGGTACCTCCCAGCCAATGCTAGGGGTACTCTTCTTCCCCCTGGGCCCCGTGAGTCACAAAGGGGCCATGCACACAATACCAGAGAACCTCTAGCACCCAACATGCCTCATAAGGTTGAGCTACCACTCGTTACCTAAGTTGGGTATCCCAACTCCCACAAGATAAGTTCAGTCAAGACAAAAATTCAACAGCGTAACGCTACGCATAAAGATGATATCCATACTCCTCCTCCTCCTCCTCCATCCTTTTTATAGAGTTTTTCAAGTAATTAGTTTCCCAAATTCTCATTAACTTCCCTTTTCATTTAATTAATTAGGAAAATTCCCCCCCGTACACATGTCACCCATCCCCTAGTTGCATCATAAATTCAATTTTATTAATTAATTAATTATTCATATTTCTCTTGCCCACCTAAAAGCATTCCTAAAAATGCTCCTAAGTGTCCCAAAATTACCTTACACTTCTTAAATGACTTACATGTTACTGAATTCCTAGTTGAGTTCAAAAATAGCATGTTCCCAAGGCAAGGTTCCTTAGTAAGTTAGACATTCAACGTTTTCTTTATGTTTCCCTGTTTCTTTAGGTTTCCCCTTTTTCCTTTAGTTTCCTGGTTCTTTTAAGTTTCCCTCTTTTCCCTTTTTAACTAAAAATCAATTTGGCAAGTGTATAAAAACAACCATTTACCCCTTTTTCTTTTTAAGTAAAAATTAAATTTGCATATGTAGATAAAACAATCATTTCCCTTTTTAAAATTTTAATCCCCCATTATAATTTGATTTTCTTACCCCCCTTCTTGTTACAAGTTTATTTATTATTATTATTTTATTTTTTTGACCACAAGTTCTACTTAGACCTAGATTTTAAATTTCACTAGGTTGGGCGACATTTTCTTCAGGATTTTGTTTTTTAATCTTACTTAACACATCATTCATTTTAATGTCGTCTAGGTTTATTCACTCGCTAGTTAAAATAGCGACGTTCCCTTCAGGACGTACTAGGTGCTCCAAAGGTGCCACTCGCCTCTTTCTATTTTCCTTGCATGACGTGCCCTTCAGGACGCACTACATGCTCCAAGGGTGCCACTCACCTCTTTCTATTTTCTCATCATGACATGCCCTTCAGGATGCACTACGTTCTCTAAGGGTGTCACTCGCCTCTTGACTGACTTGCTAAACATAAAAAAACCCTGGAGTCAATACTCCGCCAGGTGATCTTGTGGGAGACTAAGGGCCTCTAAGGAATAAGGCCCCTACCTTATTATGTTCCCCTTAGAATCATCGTGAGTGACTGTCGCAGTCTTCCCTCACAGCATCATGGGTCTTCTCGAACTAGGTAATCATTAACCTACATTTCGAGCCACAATGGGAGTGCTAGTAGGTTGTGGTAGGGCTGCTCCCACACCTCTCCTTGAAAGTCTTTGGTTGTCATGCGTGACCCCTCTACTCCATATGTGAGTCTGGTAGACAAGCTATCGTTAGCCTTCATCCATCAATGAATCATGTCAGAAACAATAATCAATCATCATAACATCTAATCATATGTACATGTGACACATCAATAACATTCAAACCCAACAATACACTCCCTGACTTGATCTAGAGTCCAAAGGGTTTCATCGATGCCTCAACATCCTCAATGTCCAAAGTCTTGCAGACTCAGGAGAACCTAGTCAATAACACCTGTCTATGAATATAACACATAAACATATCATCAATCCATAATGTCTCATAATCATAATCAAATGACCAATAATATAATAATGTGGATCACTTGCAAGCAAGTGTCCTCAAAGAATAAGTTCACTCAGTGCGTGCAAGAGTGGGATGCTACAAAGGTCGAGGTGGTTCGACTGGGTAAAGTCAAATTTGAAGAGATCGACAACAATTTGAAGAGGTCAACCGATAAGAGGTCGACAGGCAGACGTGTGGAAACTGACTAAAGACCAAATGAAGGTCGACTGGTAATCGACTAGTAATCCGACTTGGTAGTTGACTGTAACAAAATCCTGAGATTCGCAGGATTTGTAGCCAATGATATTCATGGATATGTAACTATTTTTGCACGCCTTTTATTTATGTTTTTTCCTACTGTAATCCTATAAATAAGGCATGTTGCAATGTTCTAAAAATATTATGTAACCATAGAAGTTGTTTTCATGTACATGTAAGACGAATTGGCTACAGGGATGTTCTTGTGTAAAGAAATAAGGTATAATGTCGATTGTGTCTTAGGTGTGGACCAAGGTTATGCATGTAACCTTTTATTCTAGATGAATAAGACAACAAGAGAGAAGAATTCTCAAGGAATGTTGGTTTTCCTGGTTTGAGTTTCCAAGGTAAAATATATGTGTAGTGTGTGTTTATTGTGTCATTTACTTTCTTTTTAAAATATTTCTTCCTCTCTTCTGCTAGGTTTAGCGTGGAAGTGTTTCTCAATTCCTAGAAAATAGAACCAAACTTCTCTGATACAATCTATCACAGGGATATAATTGTTATTCTTGAGAATCCCATACCACCCAAGGTGTCTAGTCGAGAGAGATCCGAAATCTAAACCCGGTTTATGAGAAAAAAAATTATATACTCAATAATTCATTTTCTTTTCCTCTCACGGACGTATTGTATTATTGAAGTTTCAAGGTTAAAGAAACGCAGTGAACATGTAAGTAGCTTTACATTATTTTTTAGATTCTATGGCTTTCTATTGTTTTTCAATCAATGTAATTTATTATCAGTTTTACAGGTAAATTTCAAAACAAATACCTTGTATTGTATTAAATTGTACAATATAATTTATATCCTGAGCAAGACAGTAGGCAAATTTTCTTAAATTTAGGTCATTGGCAGTGACTGCTAAATAATCTAGTTGGATGACTTAAGGAGACTTTCCTTAACACTTCATGTCCCAGCAAGTTAAAGGAAAGACTACACAAGCTATCACTATAATTGATAGTAACAAGCTAACTTCTATTTTCCCTCACCTTGGCCAGTCTACTTCCTTTTCACACCTCATTCTTTATTGATCAACAAACTAATAATGATAAGTTTATTAATTTCACTTGACTAAAATATTTCATATTCTATTTCATTTGTTTTGTCTATGATATATAACGATATGAGGCTATCCCATCTATTATATATGGATAGTTGGTCCAACCAACCCTTATTTGTCAGTCGACATCTCCTATCTATGCCTATCCATCTATTCGAGTTTATCCACCCACTACATACAACCTTACCCTTACTGAACCAACCTTATAAAATAAGGCATTCATTCTTTATGAGCCGCAACTCAAAAAATAATCTAAAAGTAATATCAAAGTGAAAATATTTTTTAGTACAAAGTGTGGATTTTTTGGTTATGTGAGTGTCGATTCCAAAATCAATGAGGGATGTTATAAACCTCCCTCTTGTATATTGAGTTTTCACTAAGCCTCTCTCTCTTGTACTATTTATTATTCGATTTGTGAGTTAATTCATTGCAATCCATGATTTTTATATAGCTTAAACTTTGGAACATGATGTTGTAAAGTTAATTTTGTATTCCCTCTAACACAACATGCATTTAAACATGATCACAATCACCTTGGATGTTCACATATGCACTTGACATAGAAAGCAAGAGATACTAGCTCCACTAGCTATTGTACATTTCTTCCCTATTTCAATGGCCTCACACATGCTAATTAATCATTGTTCCGATGATTAAGCTCCTTATATCCTTATCGCATTCATGGAAACATGTTTACCTTTCCATCATCTTTACTCTGCCACAGAGTTGGCACAAACTTGCTACCTTTTGCAGCCTCACTTGTTAATTAATGCATTACTAAAGTAGTGATACATTAATAAAATATTACACTAATACATTAATAGAATATTAATATATTAAAACATTAATAAATTATTAATACACTAATAAAGTAATGTATTATTACATTAATTTTTTTAAATTCTAGTTGATTAATTAATATATTAATTAAAAATTAATAGTTTAATAAAGTATTATTAATTAATACATTAATAAAACATTCATATATCAATAAGGTAAATGATACATTAATAATGTACTAATACATCATACACATTAATACATTATTATAATGCATAAATACATTATAATTAATATATTTATACATTATTAATCATCGCATTGTTAAGGTATTAAAAATTAATGTTTTACATTAGTACATTGCTATGGTTGATCATGGTTGAGCATGACCTTAACTATGATTAAATATTGTTAACCATGACTAAGAATAATAAAGTAGTAATAGTATATTAAGAAAGTAAAAATAGATTAATGTATTAATAAAATATTTATACATTAATAAAGTAAAGATATATTAATAATGTATTAATACATTATTATAATAGATTATTACATTATTATAATGTATGAATACATTATAATTAATATATTAATACATAATTAATTAATATATTGCTAAAGTTTAATACATGTATTAAATTAATACTTTAATAAAGTATTATTAATTAATACATTAATGAAGCACAAAAACATTAAAAAGGTATTAAAGTTTTAATAGTACATTAATACATTGAAGTAATAAAGTAAAGATACATTAATAATACATTATTACATAAACACAAAACATTGACGAGGACCATGACCGTGATGATGGTTTAGAGTGATAGACTATGCTTTACCATGAGCATGACTAACTATGATAAACCATGACTCTATGTTTGACCATGATTATGACTATGGTTGACTGTAATCATTCTTTATGATGGTTGACTATGCTTCACCATGACCATAGTTAACTACAATTAATGATGGCAATAACAATGACTATGGATGATCATGAATATGGTTAACCATGAACGTGACCATGGTTATGGATGACCACAAATGACCATCCACATGACTATGGTTGACCATGGTTGATCATGGTTGATCATGGTTGATCATGATAGACCATGGTTGTCCATGAATAACACCATGGTTAAATGTGGTAAACCTTTGTTGACCATGACCATGACCATGACCATGACCATGACCATGACCATGACCATGAACTTCATTGACCATGACCATGACCTTTGTTGACCTTGACCATGACCTTGTTTGACTTTTGTTTAGTATTTTTTCCTACATTTGACCATGGTTAAGGATGACCATGACCATGGTTGAATGTGGTTGACCTTGACCATGGTTGATCATTGCTGAAAATTGTTAACCATGGTCGATAGTTGTTTTCCATGACACTAACCACGACCATGGTTAACTTTGGCAGACCATGGTTGAGTTTGGTTTGGTATGGCAGGATATGGTTGACCATGGTTGAGCATGAATTTCACTATGGTTGAATATGGTTGATGATGATTGACAATGGTTAACCACGTTTGATAGTTGGTGTTCATAAATGACCATGGTTGACCATGATTATGGATGACACTCACCATGTTTGACCTTAACTATTGTAGCATCACTTTTCACTCACTACTATGTAGGTGTTGCTACGCGGAATAACAACATTCTCACTCACAATTAATCACATGCATTCAAAACAAGCCAAACACATTCAACACAGAGTAATCATACGATTTATTGTCATAATAAACAATCAATACTATTTAACATCAATTCATATACACAGCAGAATACATGATGATTATAATACAGAGAGATATAGAAACATAATTAAAGCATCATCTGGTACTTATATTTGAACAGTGGTAGATTCCACCAACCAAGTGTAGGCCTTCCACGAACCTCCCAGCCTTAGACCGCATTGCTCATCAGCTTAACAATGGGTCACCCCCGAGCTGGGACTAAGCTCCACCCCAAGACAAGGAGTCCTAGGCTAGGCTGAGGTTATAGGGAAACAACACACAACCACATGGGATTCTCTCCAAGGAACCTCTCATGCTCACTGCCCACAGACCCTCATTCCCCACATGCATGTTCCACCCTAGGAGTATACACCTTCTCTATCACTTGGACAATCCTTTGGCTGCTAACCTCCCTTGCCTTGGGTTACAACAACAAGCCAGACTAGAAGTCTCTGGGCTCTGTGGCAGCTACAAGGTTCCTTCCAGGAGTTCTCTCCTTCCTCTGTACACTCTCCCTCCTGGAGAGAGTGTTGCTCCAATGGAAAACAAGCCACATGAAATCCAGCACTGCGTGGCCACAACAATCAATAGGGAAAACTGACGTGACTTTCCTAGAGTCTCAACAATGGCCGAATGTCTCACGGTCACGACTTTGGGATAGAGACCCCACGCACAAGCTCGATCTCAGATATAGGATACACACAAATTCTCTAGACAAACACAATTTTTTCAGTTCAGAATATGTATGAGGTTTTTCTACAAAGGTTGGATCCGTCGTACCACTCAGAGGTCGTATGCACTCAGGCCATCGGGTAGAATGGAGGAGAACCCCCATCACATCTCATCTTCGCCATTTTATTTGCATGGGTCGGGGATAAAACTTGTCTCCCTGGAAACTACATGCGTTTACCCAACATGCATCACCTTCCTCATGGTTAGGAACTTAGGATAAAACATGAAATGCTCATGCCTTTTTGGAATAATATTTAAATATTATTCCCAAGGTTGAAGCCCCCTAGGATTAACACTT